>JAJOOS010009593.1:0-46517 GCA_029582725.1 Solanum chiquidenum | reverse complement strand
GTCTGCTTTGATAATAGTAATGAGTTGGTTTTAACTTAATTCATGATCAAGTTAGTGTATATTTTATCCTATCTTTGACAGTAACAAGTATGTCATATCCAAGTTTGCATTTATTGGTCTATTCACTTGATTTCGGGTCTGATCAATTTCGTTATATCACATCATATCATGTGTTATAATTTTCCAGAATGCTTCCATCTTCTTGTGTTTCCGTCTTGTTTTCATTTTGAATGGCATTCCATTATTCATTCGTCTCTTAGAACCTAGAAGTTGTTGGAATGCCTTTTGTTTATAATACTAATCACTTGTAATGCTCATTGTGTAGTAGGTTAATTGATCAATTTGTTAATACAATTAGGATTCATTATTTTTTGCACTTATATGGAACAGTAGCTTGAATGTCTATTACTTTATTTATTAATAGGATTTGGGTCATTAGCATTCTACGTTGTTTAGTTCGGTCAAGTTTATTTTGCCACATATTATTATAAAAGTTGAACTGATAAATTGCCTTAGATATGTTATTATTTGTGTTATTTCGAGGCTCTAATTTGTATTTTTGCTCTTATTTTTATTGCATGTGAAATCTGTCCGAGTTCACTATGAATTCATCTCCCTTCTTGCATTTCGCGAGAACCGTAAAGGCTCAAATTCCTTTATCGAGACAGCCAACCATTAAAACCGATGAACAGGTCCAGGAGTTGAAAAATACGAAACAGATCGAGAGATTGAAAAGACTGGGTCAAAGGCCCACTCTTAATTCCAAAACAAATTGTATTTTGTTATTTTGGATCTAAGCCCACTTATTTGCTATACTTGTTAGTTCTTAGGACAGGTGAAAGAATTGGGCCTAAGGCCCAAAGATAGAAAATATTTCTATTATGTTAGAATAGGATAGGTATAAATAGCTTAAATGGGCCAAAGGCCCAAAACTGAAATTACGCCCAAGTACTGGCCCAGGCAGACAGGAAATGCAGACTTGGGTCCAAGTCTCACTCTTCATTTTATTGAGTTTATTTATTTGTTAATAATTGCTATTGATTTTAAGGTTTCAAACATTCAAATCCCCAAAAGACACTCACTTTGAATTAATTACTTAACTAAACTATTCATCTCTTACTTGACCTAAAAAATAAAAAAAAATAAGTTTAAAAAATACTTCACTTGGATAATAGTTCAATTTTTTTTCTTTTAAAATGGTCCTAACTAAAATTGCTCAATTCGAATGAAGTTAATCCACTTTTAGCCGAATAATTAATTGTCGGATAACCGCATATTAGCGGGTATTTCGGGAGCTTTAAATATCTTCCCGAAATGCTAATAAGAACCTCGAACCCCCTTAAATACTTTTCAATTGATTTCCTGTTTTAATCTTTTGAAAAAGTAGTTTTTCTTGATTTTTCTTAAAATTTAAGTGGCAACTCTTAAAACCAGTCTAATTATATTTTTAAATAAAACAGAATGGCGACTCTACTGAGGATTTGAATGGTTCTAACCTTAAGATTAATTTATTTGGCTACGCGTTTTAACTGTCTACTTGTTTTATTTATCGTATATATTGAACTGTGGCATTCATGGCACCCGATTCCGCCAAACGGCAAATAGATTGCATTAGGAAAAAGGCGGTTATGTGGCTTACCACAGTTGTCCTTCAAACAAAACACAAATTTGAATTCTTTGGAAGTAATAAACGAATAGTTGGCTTGCGGTCATCCAACGTCGTTTATTAATCTTCACCCCATTGTTTGTCCGACTCGGGTAACCGTCGTTTCTAAACCAATTTAGTCAACCTAGAGTAGAGCAAAATCAAATCCAAATCTAAGCATTAGCCTAAGACTACTTAATACACAAGGCGTATTAAGTCCATTAGTAAAACCGCCAAAAAAAATGTTCAAGGTCCACGACCTAACGACATATCATATTATTTGACATTTGAAAGATATATGTGTGGAAACCTGATTGTTGCCTATTTGGGGGAGGGAATCTTAATTGTGCTTTATTTTGTAGGAATGGATCGATTTCCCAAATTCGACATGGTAGTGGAAGCCCCAGTTCTGCTTAAGATGTGGTACAACAACCTCAATAAATTCCACAAAAGGGACCTCAACAAATATGTTGGGGCCTTAACGGAACTCATTAATATGGTTGGGTGGCCCGAGCTAATTGAAGTCCTCACGGGTTATTGGGACAACGAGAAAATGGTGTTCCAATTTGGAACCATGGAAATCACCCCGACAATTGAGGAAATTCGGGATGGAATAGACACAGTCGGTACAGGACTTGAAAGAAGGGTGAGAAAATGGGAAAGAATCTTAATCCCTAACAAGCCTACTCTCGAGGATATTATAAATTGGCTCGGATTAAGGAAAGATTACGCCTTCTGGGTTGAAGGTTCTAGCGTTTCTTTTATGGATCTCTATGCCAGATTTGGGGATGCAAGCTTTTATGCGAATTACAACCAAGAGTTCAGGGTCACTTCAGAGAATGGGACGGGATCAGACCCTTGGCATTCATTATTGCACTATTAGGTACTATGGTTTTTCCCCAAGGTCCGAGCCTAAGCATCAAGACTCGAGTAATAATGCTTGCACACACTCTTTTTCACGGGCATCTGAACCAAGGGCAAGTGAAGTATTATCCCATCGCGCATGTCATCCTGTCTGACATGTACCGTGCTTTGAGAAGATGTAAGGAAGGACATCGCTACTTTCAGGGCAGTAATCTCCTCCTTCAATGGTGGATACTGAGCCACTTAGCGAAGGGACATGGGACTCAACAACTACATACCCTCGATGATAATAATACTCTTAAGGGTTTGAATGATGTGTTGTTTTGGGCAGATTTAGAAAATAGGAAGACTAGAGGAAGATGGGCTCAGATTTTCTCCGAGCTGAGAGAAGAAGATATTCAGTGGATGTTCGATCGCTTCATCTCAAAAGATGTCATAGTACGGGGCCACAGACAACTCGTACTCCCTCTACCAGGTATTTGGGGTATCCTCCCCTACGCACCTATTCGGGTCCTGAGGCAGTTCGGAATAAGACAAACTACCCCTCCAAATGCTTACTACCGTATCTATGTGTTCGACATCGGAGATGATAGAGTGCATGAGGCTTCAGAGATGCTAAGAGAATGGAAAAAAGTAGTACGAACGGATGACAAAACCATTGTCGTGGACCGATTTGATGCCGGGTACGATGAAACCTACAAAGCTTGGTTGAAAAATGATATACAAGGTATCTCCTTCCCAGTCCCAAACATTTATCGTAGTGTGGAGGACAAAGAGTCCAAAGCTTTGATGGAATTAGGCGAGGTGAAGAAGGAAGCTCAGGAAATGGACAATGAATTCCTCAAAAAATAAGAGGAGGATAAATATGCCCTCGAGAGTGTAACTCAGGAATTAAAAAGCCTGAGAAGCGACCTGGGAGAGCTCAATTTATGGATTGGAGATAAGAAAAACGGAATGTGTCTCGAAGACTGGGAAGAGAAAGGCCGCCGGAGCGAAGGATATTTGCTAATGATTCAATACAGGCTTCAGCATCTCATGGCACAGAACAAGAGGAGCAGATCGGAAGCAGGGCCATCGGGACATCTTAGTGGACTTCGCCCCTGCGTGGGTTTTTCTATATGTACTTGTTGTTGTTTTCCCCTGCGTGGGCTTGCCTTCCTTATATTTGTGTACTCTTTTCAAATGACCCCTGCGTGGGCCTTTCCTTTTGTATTTCTCGTTTATTCCCTACTTCCCCTGCTTATTTTCGTTCTTTGAACATCATTTTATATGCGAAATTTGCTTTCAGGTAACAAAATGATTCAATTCTACACATACATCTTTCAAATACGCTAGGCCTACCCTTGGCATAAAAGGGCCCCCTACTTGTTTAGGACGCGCGTTAGCCGCTTGTGTGCTTTAACTGTTTATGTGATTTTGTTGCTTTGAATGAGGACATTTTTAGCCCACCCCTTTTCAAAAATTTCCAAAAAATCTCTACAATACTGAATACAAGTCACTACCCCGAAATGTCCGACCAAAATTTCCCGAGTCTTGAGTTTCTCGGTCGAAAGAAAATCTCACTACCAAATCCTAAAACATTACTCTATCCTCTCAGGAAAGGTAAAATTGCTGATAAGATGGAAATAGGAAAGAACGTCGAGGTGAAGACGACTAAGGAGAGTAAAGGATAAAAATGTGTCGATTCAAACAGGAGATTCGAGAAATGGGAGAAAAAAGAATAAAAGTAGAACTAGCCACCGCAGCTGCGCAAGCCAAAAGCGCTGCATTAGACGCGGAGTTAGCGGCTAAGATGGCAAAATATGCTATCATAAACGAAGAGATGGTTGCTATGCAGAAGGAATATGATGTCTTCAACAATGATATAACCATGAGGCTTCAAAAGATACGTGGAAAATGCTCTTTCTTCAATCAAGAAGCCAATAGTGGTCCCGAAGACACTCACCCTGGAGCTACTGAAGAAGACACCGATGAGGAAATCATATATATGCCCCCCTTCCTAGGGTGTTTGAAAGGAGGAGACAAAAAGATCACTCTCCTGGCTTATGAGCGGACACATAGCGTGGGGGTAAGAGTTGTGCCGTGTGCTCTCATTTACGAGCACCTTAAGGCTTCACACATGTTGAAGCCTCTCAAAGGAACCACTTTTGGGTTTGGGCATGAAAACTCTTGAAAGACGTGTACCTACCACCCGAATCAAAGAGGACACACTATAGAAGAATGTGTGGAGCTCAAGGTAGCAATCCGCAACCTGATCAACGTTGGGGAGATCTCGTATATGTGGGGTAAGAACACCAACCTTACCTGTGACCAACCGGAGTCCAGTATGCCGGTCACTGAGCACACTTTGTTTTATTGTCACTACTTCACGCCTTTCAAGAAAATGTTGTTGGAGATCTATAGTCAGTTGGTTCGAAAGGGGGTTATGTCCTCTATAAGAAAGGATGACGAAGCTATCGATCCCGTTGGAATTGAAATCTGGAAACCCTACCCTTATCATGACGCCACTGATTACAACATTGGAAGGTTCCTTGGTTTTCGCTATGACGTGGAATCCCTCATCAACATGGGAAAGATTCAAGTTGAGTTTGTCCCCCATGATTAATGCGACAATCAGAAGAAGAATAGTTTGGATGGAGACACATTTTATCTTTAGGTCCCCAACGAGCATGACGCCCATGGTTTGGAGCTCGACCACTATGAGGAGAGGGAGAGAGAGTAGAGGTCAAAGGAAGAGACCGCCAAGATAGATATGAAGGAGGAAATTAGAAAAGCCATGAAGGAGTTGAACTGCATTCCTGAGGTCGCCGGATTGAGTTACGAAGACTTGTGCATTCATCCGAATTTGGACCTCCCGAAAGGGTTCAAGGTGCCAAAATTTGACATCTTCGGAGGAACGGGGAACCCCTTAGCACACCTGAGGGCTTATTGTGACCAACTCGTGGGAGTTGGGAGAGAGGAAGCTTTGTTAATGCGGCTTTTTAGCCGAAGTCAGAGCGGAAAGGCTTTACAATGGTTTACGTCTCATGAAATGAGACAGTGGTCTAGATGGAACACTCTGGCTAAGGACTTCATCGAACGATTCACCTACTATGTGGAGATCGTTCCTGATCGTTACTCCTTGGAGAAGATGAAATAGAAGTCGACAGAAAGTTACAGAGAATTCGCATATAGATGGCGAAAGGAGGCAGCTAGAGTTAGACCTCCTATGTCAGAAAAGGAAATTGTTGAAGTGTTTGTGCAGGTGCAAGAGCCCGGATATTATGACAGAATCATGTTGCTCGTTGGAGAAAAAAAATTTGAGATAGTCAAAGTATGTGAGACTATCGAAGATGGATTGAGAATCGGGAAGATTGCCCGTGTTGCTGCCTCGCCCGGATCCTCAGGTTTGTTGAAGAAGAAAAGAGAAGATGTGTCTTCTATCTCTTATGAAGGGAAGAAGACCCCCAGGAAATCCTCATCATACCAAGGTCGTTCTCGACCTTCACAGAATTCGTACTCGGCTTGTTATGCACATGCTGATTACCAAAACACCCCTCCTCCCAGTTATCAAAATACCCCCCCTCCCAATTATCAAAATACTCCCCCTCCTGACTACCAAACTCCCCCTCCAGTTTACCGAAGTCCATCTCATCACTACCGGAACGTCGCCCCCAACTGTGCCAACATTCAGCCAAATTACCACACGCCTCCCCCTAGTTACCAAAATACCCCAGTCCCACTTTACCAAAATACCCCCCCCAAACTACCAAGCTCCACAACCAAATTACCAGGCCAACTCATATCTCAGATATCAAGCCCCTCGTCCAAACGCTCCCAATTATCGTCAAATGCCTCCTCCTCAATAAAGCAGTTACAATTCCCCCCGTCCTAGATTTGAGAAGAAGCCTGCTAGAAATTTCACTCCGCTCATCGAAAGCCGAACAAAGCTATTCGAGCAATTAACTGCGGCAGGATAAATCCATCCAGTGGGACCCAAGCCGGTCGACACCAGCTCAAACTTTTACAGACCTGATCAGACGTGTGCATATAACTCCAACAGTGTTGGACATGATACCGAGGACTGTATCAACCTGAAGCATAAGATCCAAGACCTGATTGACCAGAACGTGGTCTCTCTTCAGACGGTCGCACCCAATGTCAATAGTAATCCTTTGCCAAATCATGGAGGTGTCACTATCAATATAATAGAGACAGATGATAAGTGGTGCGTGACAAAGACAATAGTTCTGATTGCTTCTGATGAATTGGAAAGGGCTGTAGCTTCGTTGAGCATTAAGAGAAGAAAGAGTTTGTAATTCTGACACCCAAGAAGGTTGTTGCCTTGGTGCCACGAGAAACTCTTACCCAACCAAAGTTTGTGATTGAATCAACTATTACCCAGGGTATGACCAGATCCGGCTGGTGCTACACACCAGAAGAGTTGGCCCAGGGAGTGTAAAAAAATGATCAGTCTAAAAGGCCGATTAATGAAGCTGAAGAAGAGGAGTTCTGGAGAAAGATGCAGCCGAAAGATTATTCGATTGTGAAGCATCTAGAAAAGACACCAGTTCAGATTTCTGTGTGGGCTTTATTGATGAGTTCGCAGTTGCATAGGCAGGCTCTGATGAGGGGTCTAGATGACACTTATGTGCTTGTGGGCACCAACAGCGACAATCTAGCAGCCATGATAAACCAGGTTATTCGAGGACATCGACTCAGTTTCTATGACGAAGAGTTGTCGTCTGAAGGCAAGATGCATAACAAAGCTCTGCACGTCACATGTATGTGTCGAGACAAGATAATAAATTATGTCTTGGTCGATGATTGATCCGGTCTTAATATTTGCCCACTTTCAACTCTGAGGCAGTTGAAATTCGACTTGGGAAAGCTTCACTAGAACCAAGTCAATGTGAGGGCTTTTGATTGAGTGCAAAGAGACACATTGGGTGCGGTAAACTTGGATATTCAGGTGGGTCCTACAGATTTTATCGTGGAGTTCCAGGTGTTGGATATCAACACCAGCTACAATATGCTTCTGGGAAGACCGTTTATTCACATGGCTGGGGATGTGTCTTCCACCCTTCACCAACTTATGAAATTTGTTTGGAAAGACCAGGAATTGGTTTCTATGGTGAAGGGAGTCACTCCAATAGGTATGCACCGATCGTTGGTGATGTCTCTTGAGGTTGTGATTTCTACACGGTGGAGCTGGTAAATGCCACCGGTGATGACTTGGCTCCACAGCCTCCTATGCCTTATGTGTACAAGACGATCGCTACTGTTATGCTCCAGAGCGGTTTCTAACCAGGTTTTGGATTGGGGAAGCAATTTCAAGGAATTGTCGAACCTATCCAAATCCCCGCCAAAGAAGCAAAGTTTGGTTTGGGATATGTCCCAACAGATGACGAAGCAGAGACGAAGAACAAGAGTGTCGATCAAGCATTGGCCAGGACAATTCCTCATTTGTACCAGTCATTCCCGGTGCGAGGACTTGTCAATGACGATGGTCTCGGAGAAGGAATTTGGGGCCTTTTTGAGGAGATTTATGCGGTCATCGAGGAAGAGGCTGGGACATCGAGCATTCATGATGCAGAACCTGAAAAGCAATTGCAAAATTGGACCTCCACACTGCTCCTGATTTCCCGTGCAGTTTGGTAGAAAAGACATGTGTTTATATTTGCTTTTTAAAATTGGTGGTAGTCCGAAAAAGGCCCAAGACCCACCTTTTTATGCAATTTTTACTTGTTTGAAGTTTTTAAATTCCCTTGTGATGTTGAAAAAGGTAAAATGGCCCTTATAATGGACAAAGTTTGTGCTTGTTTTTCAATTTAAATAAAAGCCTCTTTTATCGAAATTTGTTTACTTATTTCTTTACATTTTACTTTTCTAATTTTGTCTGTTTATGATTTCAGTAATATTATTTTAAAACCTGTCAATGTCTCATGTCATGAGCCGAGTGAACAAAATGAGGGGGGTGATAATGAATGCGAAGAATACGAAAAAGAAAATGAGGTACCCCAATATGTTGCTGAAGATTTTCAACAATTCGAGAATCAATACAAGCCAAATCTTAAAGAAACTGAAACTGTAAATCTCATAGACGATAAATGTGTCAAAGAAGTAAGAATCAGCATCCATCTAACTGAAGCGCAAAGAAAGGACCTGGTCCATTTACTTGTAGAATACATTGATATATTTGCCTGGTCTTACCAAGTTATGCCGGGGCTAAGTACGAATATGGTGTCCCACAAATTGCCGATTAATCCAGACTTCAGTCCAGTAAAATAAAAGACTCGGAAATTCAAGCATGAGTTGAGTTTAAAGATCAAAGAAGAGATTACCAAACAGATCGAGTCTCAAGTAGTGGAAGTGACGCAATATCCGACTTGGTTAGCCAACGTTGTTCTAGTTGCCAAGAGAGACGGAAAGATCAGAATTTGCGTAGACTACAGAGATCTCAACAAAGCTAGCCCAAAAGATAATTTCCCATTGCCAAACATTTATATTCTCATTGATAACTGTACTAAGCATGAGATGCAGTCGTTTGTGGATTGTTATGCGGGCTATCACCAGATCCTGATGGATGAAGAAGATGCAGAAAAAACAGCCTTCATTACTCCTTGGGGTGTATATCATTATCGGGTGATGCCCTTTGGTCTCAAAAAATGTTGGTGCTACTTATATGAGGGCTATGACAACTATCTTTCATGATATGATTCATAAAGAGATCGAGGTGTACGCAAATGATGTCATAATCAAATCCCGCGAGAGTTCGGATCACTTGACTCACTTGAGGAAATTCTTTGATCGTCTACGCCGATACATTTTGAAGTTAAATCCCACCAAGTGTGTTTTTGGAGTGCCGGCCGGAAAGTTGTTGGGATTTATAGTCAGCAGGAGGGGCATTGAGCTTGACCCTTCCAAGATCAAAGCGATTCTAGAATTACCTCCTCCGAAGACCAAGAAAGAAGTGATGAGTTTTCTGGGAACGTTGAACTACATCAGTCGATTTATAGCTCAGTACACCATGGTGTGTGAGCCAATCTTTAAGTTGTTGAAAAAGGATGCTTTGACCAAATGGACCGGAGAATGTCAAACTGCTTTTGATGCCATCAAGAACTATTTCTCCAATCCACCGGTGTTGGTTCCCCCACGGGAAGGAAGTCCACTGTTGATGTATATGTCTGTCTTTGATAACGCATTTGGATATGTGCTTGGTTAACATGACGAAACTGGGAAGAATGAGCGAGCAATTTATTACTTGAGCAAGAAATTCACTCCATATGAGGCCCGTTACACTCTTTTGGAGAGAACATGTTGTGCTTTGACTTGGATTGCTCAGAAGTTGAGACATTATTTGTCTTCTTATACCACATATCTCATTTCCAGGATGGACCCATTGAAGTATATTTTCCAGAAAGCAATGCCAATCGGGAAGTTGGATAAATGGAAAATGATTTTGAGTAAATTTGACATTGTGTATGTGACTCAAAAGGCGATAAAAGCACAAGCCTTGGCTGATCATATTGCAGAGAATCCAGTTGATGAAGAGTATGAACCGCTCAAGATTTATTTTCCCGATGAAGAGGTTGCATTTGTGGGTGAAGATATTTCTGAAGCATACCCTGGTTGGAGAGTGTTCTTTGATGGAGCAGCGAATCACCAAGGGAGAGGTATCGGAGCGGTCTTAGTATCTGAATCCGGTCAACACTATCCTATGGCAGCTAAACTCCGATTTAATTGCACGAACAACATGGTTGAGTATGAAGCTTGCATCCTCGATTTAAAGAATGGCCATCGACATGAATGTTCATGAGCTTTTAGTTATTGGAGATTCAGATCTGCTGATTCACCAAGTTCAAGGAGAATGGGTCGTGAAGAACCCAAAGATCCCACCGTATGTGCAGTATATACAGAAGTTGTGCAAAAGATTCCGAAATATTGAGTTCAGACACACTCCCAGGACACAGAATGAGTTGGCTGATGCTCTTGCCACCATTGCCTCGATGATTAAACATCCAGATACAAGTTATATTGATCCTTTGGATATAAAGGTAAAAGAGCAACTTGTCCATTGTTCATATGTTGAAACGGAACCAGATGGTTTACCTTGGTATTTTGACATCAAGAAGTATTTAGAGACCGGGACTTATCCTGAGAATGCAACGTTCAACCAGAAGAAGTCAATACGTCGTATAGCCCTCAATTTCTTTGCAAGTTGGGAAATCCTCTATAGGAGGACTCCAGATTTAGGTCTTATCAGATGTGTTGATGCTAGTGAAGCTGCAAAGCTTCTGGAACATATACATGGAGGAGTTTGTGGTACGCACATGAATGGGCTCACTTTGGCGAGGAAGATCCTCCGAGCCGGTTATTTTTGGATGAATATGGAGCATGATTGTTGCAAGTTTGTGCAGAAATGTCATAAATGTCAAGTGCATGGTGATTTGATTCGAGTGTCGCCTCACGAACTCAATGCTATGAGTTCACCTTGGCCATTTGTAGCTTGGGGCATGGATGTCATTGCTCCGATAGAGCCAGCCGCCTTTAACGGACACAGATTCATTTTGGTTGCCATTGACTACTTCACCAAGTGGGTGGAAGCATCTTCGTATAAGTCAGTAACCAAGAAGGTTGTAGCTGATTTTGTTCGTAATAATTTGATATGTAGGTTTGGAGTGCTAGAATCCATCATTACTGATAATAGAGCGAATCTCAACAGTCATTTGATGAGAGAGATATGTGAACAATTCAAGATTACCCACCAAAACTCAACTGCCTATCGTCCCCAAATGAATGGAGTTGTAGAAGCCGCCAATAAGAACATAAAGAAGATTTTGAGGAAAATAATTGATAATCACAAAGGTTGGCATGAGATGCTGTCGTATGCTTTGTTGGGTTACCGAACTACTGTCAGAACATCAGTTGGAGCTACTCCATATTCGCTAGTATACGGAACAGAAGCAGTCATACCTGCAGAAGTTGAAATACCTTCATTGAGAATCATCCAAGAAGCTGAATTGAGTGATGTTGAATAGGTTCGTAAGCGGATTGATCAGTTAACATTGATTGATGAGAAGAGAATGGTTGATGTTTGTCATGGACAACTGTATCAACAAAAAAGTAAAGGTCAGGATATTTGAAATCGGCCAGTTGGTTCTCAAACGCATTTTCCCTCATCAAGACGAGTACAAAGAGAAATTTGCACCAAATTGGCAAGGACCCTACATGGTTCGCAAAGTATTATCTGGAGGTGCCTTGGTCCTGTCGGAGATGGATGGCACTGAATGGCCGAAACCGATCAACTCAGATTCTGTCAAAAGATATTATGTGTGAAGCCTCAGTTTGTATTTCTTTCATTTCCTTGTAATCGTTCTATTTGCTTGTAATTGCTTTGTTTAGAATCTATCCCTATGTAATGAACTACGTCTGACCTGAGTTCTCAAGAATGAGATATGTAGGCGGCCTATGTCGGCCTCGGTCACCCCTTTTATCCCCTTTTAATATTTTTTTATATTTGAACTACGTTCGACCTGAATTCTCAAGAATGAGATACGTAGGCAGCCTGTGTCGGCCTCGGTCGGTTTCTTTGTAAATTTTCTTATTTCTGTTAATCCCGAGAGGGAAACTATGTTTGACTTGATTCTTGCCTCAACGGGATACGTAGGCTCCACAACGGTTCGGTCATATCTCCCGTAAGATTTCTATTTTTGCTTACAATAGAAACTGGGACAGAAGTTTTGAGAGGAACTCAAAAATTCTCAAGAGGAAGATATTTTCTCCAACAAGTCAAGACTGAAGTTACTTTGAGATTTGCAACTGGGACATAATTTTTTACAGGATCTCAAAAATTCCGCGATTTGCTCACCAACAGTTAAAGATAAGCCAAGACAGCTAACTGGGACAGAAATTTTGAGGATGGCCTCAAAATTTCAATAGGGTTCATCGGCGGTTTGGAACAACTTTGAATACTTCCCAACAAGTAATCAGATAGATCTCGAGAGATCAATAATAAATGGCGTTCTTTAAGCTTGACGTGACATGACACTTGGCAGTGACTTTTTCCAAGCATTACTTTTGAAAATCAATTTTCCTTAAAAACTCTTCCTTCATTTCAACTATTTTTGCATAAAAAATGTTTTGTCTTATCTATCAAGAAGCGGGAGATCGGAGAATTCAACCGGAGATGGTCGAACAAGGAGCAGACAACTGAAAAGATCGACACAGATTAGTTCATTTTAAACTAATAATTTTTCTGTGGATGCAGGAAAAGTTTTATGCTTCTTATACCAACGAATTGGGAATGTGAGTAGAATTATTTCATTTAAACTCTCAAGCAAAGCAAGGTTCATAATGAATATGCAATTATGTTCGGAGATGGAACAAACGAATACCTCAAAGAGAGAAATTTTATTTTCCAGCAACGAAAGATACTTGGAGGACGTCTATCTGCATTATATTATCAGATATGACAATATTCTTACCCTGAAGATTATTTTTGTCGATTGTCGAATGAGATGATACCACTACTCCGAGGGTCATTTTTCTTTATATTATCGATTGAGACGATACCGCCATCCCAAGGATACCCAGAAGATCACCTATGTTGCTCGGTGAAGCACTATCTTCGTTCAGTATCAGGGAGGCATCATCAAAAGATTCATGCATTGCGGAAAAAATGCCATGCATTGCGAAGAAAATGCCATGCATTGCAGGAAAGAGATTCATGCATCGCGGGAAATAGATTCATGTATTACAAGAGAAAGAGGCACGCATAGCAAGAGAAGGAAATTATGCATTGCAAGAGAAAGAAGTCATGCATTGCAAGAGAAAGAAATCATGTATTGCAAGAGAAAGAAGTCATGCATTGCAAGAGAAAGAGATTCATTTATTGCAAGAGAAAGAGGCATGCATAGCAAGAGAAGGAAATCATGCATTGCAAAAGAAGGAAATCATGCATTGCAAAAGAAGGAAATCATGCATTGCAAAAGAAGGAAGTCATGCATTGCAAGAGAAAGAAATCATGCATTGCAAGAGAAAGAAATCATGCATAACAAAAGAAAGATTCATGCATTGCAAGGGAAGAAAATCACGCACTGCAAGAGGAAGCAAACCATGCATCGCGAGAAAATCAACATCGACTGCATCATTGTCATTTGCAAGAATATTTTAAGAGAACCATCAACAACGACGTCAAGAGAAACTATCAACATATTACCTCAGCCTACTTTATTGTTTCGGCCTCAAAAGAAGAATGCATTGAAGATTATATTGCAAATATAATATACAAGCTTTATTTAATTTACGTCAAACCCGATAGAGTTGACGTCAAATGTTCAAGGAGAACAATTAAGTGTCAACACGGTAAAAGACAATGCCTCCTATTTGAACTGCATTTTTTTATGCTAATGAGTTTTATCTCAGTCTTTGACGAGAGCATCTGAAAGGATGAATTCTCTAAAACAAACCACAGGTGCGAACGACATCAAAAAGGATGCAGCACAACGTGGAACTTTTTCTTAGCAGCGAACCGGGACATAATCCAAAGAGGAGTGTCAAACTCTTAGGACATGAGCGGAGGAGCGACTTCCACCACAATCAAACCACACCCCTGTTAAAAGGCATGTGGGTTTTTCTTTGGGTTTGTCGGTTTCAGTTTCGCATCCGGAAAATTTTTGGTCTCTACCGGAAGCAGCTTTCCGATCTGAGTGACATTGTGCCCCAAGAGCTTTGGAAATTATGTCCATGTAAGTTCTTAATTGTGGGTGTGAAGTGCACCACATTCATGGCTAAGAGGTTGCAAGCCTCTTTTTCATACTCGACTTACTTGTCACTCCTCCAGAACCGAAGGACATCTTATCATAAGAGATTTCCTTTTTCAACCGATAGAGTCGAACTACAAGCAGCCTGATTCCCTAAGTTGGGGGATATGTAGGCGGGATCAATATTGAAAACTCGGCTGTATTCCAACATTCACTCTCAAATCTTATTTTCGAACATTCCGACTGCTTCATAATATGATATCGGGATGACTTTCGAATTCTTTCAAATCGTGCATCAAATCAAGCGTATTGAACTACAAGTGACCTGAATTCTCATATAGCCCGAGATATGTAGGAAACCCATTTCCGGGGATCGGCCATAATTCTTAAAGTTTGTACCAAAAACCGTTGTTAGAAAAGGTGAAGATGTGGTCGGCCAAAATTGGATTAGTCAATTTCATTTTCCTCGAATTTCTTGCATCAATCCAAGTAAAATGAGGGACAGTTGTTGACACCCAATTTTGACCCTCCCCCATAATAATTAATAATCGAGCTTCTTCAATTTCAAACGATTTCAAATAATTAGTTTTAGAAAATTAAAAAAAAAATGGCAAATTATTTTAAATAGTTCATCACTTATTTATAATTTTTAAATAAGATATATGTTTTATATAATTATACATTTAATTAGTACGTTTTTGTGAATATTCGAAAATCATTTATATTTTTTTTAGTTTTACTTAAATATTTTATTAAGTTAATTAGTAGTTTATATTTTGAATCATTAGTTTATTAAGTTAATTATTTTATTTCATTAAGATTAAGAAGCTCTTTAATTAATTTATGAAAAATTCATCTTGTTTAAGTGTTGATCAAATCCACCGACTAAATTCTAATCGAAATTCGATTGGTTATTATGGAAATTTTAGCCAATTTCTTCAACCCTTTGCAAGACCCGAAATTGGGCCAGATTCCAGGCCCAAATCCAAATTCCATTCAATTCAATACATTCAGAAACCCAATTCTCTTAAAACTTTTTCAGCCAATTTTTGACCCAATTAAAATATCAGCAGCCCACCCATTTCATTCTTTTGACCCAGACCCGGCCCACTTTTTATTTCCCAAAGAACCCAGAAGCTCCAGCAACATTCACAATCCAAAGCTGCAGCGGTTAACAGAAAGAAACCCAAAACTTTCACGTTAGCAGCAGTCCAAACGCGATCCAAATGGCAGCAACGCGTGAGTGACCACCCGACCCCTATACGCGCTTCGCTCTTCCTTACGCGATGAAAAATCGTCCTCCAACGTTCACAAAGGACACGACGTCAATTAGACGGAAAGCAGTACGTAATGTCTCCCTTGTTGTCTTCTCTCGTGTCCTTCTCAAGTCGTACAAGCGCAGCAACATAAAGCGACGTGTTTTCGTCCTTGCAACCCCGAGATGAAGACACGTCAATGTCTAAGGATGAGGGAGTCGATCCCAGCCATTTATCTCCTCTTTCCTCTTTCGGAATGGGGCAAATTTTCAGAGAAAAGGTGTTTATCCTGAATTGTGAAAGGTATTTTGGAATTTGAATTGTCAAATGGGTCCTTGCTTTATCCAAATTTCATCAAATTTCCCCTCCAAAAAATGAGCTCTAATTTCAAATATAAATAGCCATTTGTTCTTAATTGCTCGAGGTTGGCATATTTTATTAACTAAGATACAGAGAATAGCGTAATAGAATAGCTAAAAATACAAACGAAACACATTTGAAAAGGAAACGAAGAACTCGCTTCAATCACAGGATTACTCTTCTATTTTGTTTGCTACCGCTTCCCCCAAGTTTTGTTTGAGTTAGAGATTCTGCCCAGGTTCCTTGTTATTGTTCGTATTTGAGTTCTGTGGTAGGAAGATCGTGGTCGCTGGCTCGTTGTGTCTCAGTCGCTGCCCGAAAGAAGGTAACACCTCCTCCTTTATAATATGTTCTCGTCTTTTATATTTTGAAATGGCGATTCCAGCGTATCGAAGGCCTGTGTTGCCGCTATTTGTCATTGATTTCTTGGTATCTTTATATGTTATATGTGTCCTTATGCGACTTCATGATCGAGTTTCAATACTGAGCTTAAGTTTTGCCATTTTAGTCCTAGTTCTGTGGATTCCTTGTTTCACTATTTGAGTTTATTCGGTGGTTTTTCTTCACTTTATTATTTGGATGTTGAATTTACTTTCTATTGTTTACACAACCTTCAAGTATAATATGTTCTAATTTAGGTTTACTGTTGATATTTGTCCTCGAAAAGATATGAGAGTCTTAAAAAACTAGCTAACTCGGTGGGTTTATGTGATATTTTCTTGTTGTTTTCTGGATTTAGCTAGTTTGTTATTTCTATCCTCTGATTTCGTCGTTCTAGTTTGTTAGGTTGCGAAGCTGCTATCATGTCTTACTTTTTTTTAGATTCTGCTTACTTTGGATGTTTGGATTTCGAAATATTTGACATCAGATATGTCTGAAGTATTTGGATAAACTCGAACCTCTTAGTAATCAAGAAATAGTCGCAATTTTAGGTTCTTGAAGCAGCTTCCTGTCTATTTGTTTCCATCCTTAATGTTCAGTATGTTCAATGCCTCATTTGGTTCATTCAGATTATTTATTATGGTTTTTCTTTAATGTCGATTCAATCTGCAAATTTGTGAATAAACCATGTCATCCTTCCTCTTTGATGATGCGATTATGTTTCAAAATTAATAGGAGAAAAAAAAACTTTGTTTACTTTATTTCTTTTCAATTTCGAGGTTCTAAAGGGTCTGCTTTGATAATAGTAATGAGTTGGTTTTAACTTAATTCATGATCAAGTTAGTGTATATTTTATCCTATCTTTGACAGTAACAAGTATGTCATATTCAAGTTTGCATTTATTGGTCTATTCATTTGATTTCGGGTCTGATCAATTTCGTTATATCACATCATATCATGTGTTATAATTTTCCAGAATGCTTCCATCTTCTTGTGTTTCCGTCTTGTTTTCGTTTTGAATGGCATTCCATTATTCATTCGTCTCTTAGAACATAGAAGTTGTTGGAATGCCTTTTGTTTATAATGCTAATCACCTGTAATGCTCATTGTGTAGTAGGTTAATTGGTCAATTTGTTAATACAATTAGGATTCATTATTTTTTGCACTTATATGGAACAGTAGCTTGAATGTCTATTACTTTATTTATTAATAGGATTTGGGTCATTAGCATTCTACGTTGTTTAGTTCGGTCAAGTTTATTTTGCCACATATTATTATAAAAGTTGAACTGATAAATTGCCTTAGATATGTTATTATTTGTGTTATTTCGAGGCTCTAATTTGTATTTTTGCTCTTATTTTTATTGCATGTGAAATCTGATCTTCCCATTCTAAATAAGAATGAGAGTCTTTCAACTAGATGTGCTCCTTTCTGGCAATTCCTACCAGGGTGGTGGGTCAAAGCGGATTCCCTTGCTTTAGGGCAGGAATAGTGGAATGGTTAGGGGGCTTGTCTTTAAGCAGCTAGCTTCCACGTAGCCTTCTATGAACCGTACGAGCACGTCCTCTGTCACCCCCCACCGCGCTTACGGCTCTATACCCCAACCCAACTGTGTTTCATGATCAGTATTGGAAATGAACAGAGAAGTGGTGGAACGCGCGGAACCACATATAAGATTACTCCAGTGCGGCACGAAGCTGTCCGAGTTCACTATGAACTCATCTGCCTTCTTGCATTTCGCGAGAGCCGTAAAGGCTCAAATTACTTTACCGAGACAACCAACCATTAAAACCGATGAACAGGTCCCGGAGTTGAAAAAATACGAAACAGATCAAGAGATTGAAAAGATTGGGTCAAAGGCCCACTCTTAATTCCAAAACAAATTGTATTTTATTATTTTGGGTCTAAGCCCACTTATTTGCTATACTTGTTAGTTCTTAGGACAGGTGAAAGAATTGGGCCTAAGGCCCAAAGATGGAAAATATTTCTATTATGTTAGAATAGGACATGTATAAATAGTTTAAATGGGCCAAAGGCCCAAAACTGAAATTAGGCCCAAGTACTGGCCCAGGCAGACAGGAAATGCAGACTTGGGCCCAAGTCTCTCTCTTCATTTTATTGAGTTTGTTTATTTGTTAATAATTGCTATTGATTTTGAGGTTTCAAACATTCAAATCCCCAAAAGACACCCACTTTGAATTAATTAATTAACTAAACTATTCATCTCTTACTTGACCTAAAAATAAATAAATAAATAAATAAATAAGTTTACAAAATACTTCACTTGGATAATAGTTCAAATTTTTTTTCTTTTAAAATGGTCCTAACTAAAATTGCTCAATTCGAATCAAGTTAATCCACTTTTAGCCGAATAATTAATTACCGGATAACCGCATATTAGCGAGCGTTTCGGGTGCTATAAAGCCCTTCCTGAAATGCTAATAAGAACCTCGAACCCCCTTAAATATTTTTCAATTGATTTCCTGTTTTAATCTTTTGAAAAAGTAGTTTTTCTTGATTTTTCTTAAAAATTAAGTGGCGACTCTTAAAACTAAACTAATTATATTTTTAAATAAAACACTTAGTAAACTTATTCTCCTCCATGGAGTAGATTATTAGAGGGTATTTGACAAACATGTTGTATTGATGTATTTGTTGGGATTTAGATTTTTATTTTTATTCTTGAACTTGTTATTTGAGTTTGAATTAAATTGCAACCATGTTCATTATTTTATTTAATCGAAAGAGGAATATCTTGGTGAATATTGTTGCATAGTTTTGTTGGATTGAATCAATATATTTTCTCTAAAGTAATCGAAAAAGCTTGTTGATAATCATTGATTGAATCTCAAGAAAAAGTAATCGAAGGACGTTATTTCCGTAAGAACACTCATTAACATATTCTTGCATATTATAATCATTACATTATAATGTAACTTCTCGGAAGTTGGAGAGATGAGAAAGGAAAGAAAAATATAGAAATTCTCTGAAGTATTGGTAGACACACCTACGACCCATAGGAATAGAATCGTAGGACCTAGAATGGAGTTGTGAAAAAATAATTTTCTGAAGTTTGACATATGAGTGAACATGATGAACTGCAGGAAAGATGATGAGTCGTACATGGATTCCGTTGGAAGGTTCTAGATTTAGTGAAATTTTGGACTTAAACTTGGGTTCTACGGATGGGGTCTATGAATCGTAGAAAATTTGACGGACCGTAGAAAGGTCTCATGGAAAATGATTGAATTTTTAAGTTTCTGAAGTTGGTTCCATTATTGACCAGGTTGGGCCTAAAAACTCTTACGAGTTGTAGGTCACAACCCAGGAACCATCTGACAACTATTTTTAAGGGTATTTGGGTCTTTTCCTATGCATCTAATACTTATACTACGTCGTTTTATCCAATTTCTAAGTCCTATAACTACTTTTTTATTCCTAAAACTAATTCAACGCTCTCAATCTCTCAAATCCCTAAATCCCATCCAAATCTTCTCAAGTTTCAAGAGAGAAATCTTGGGTTCAAACTTCAAGTTTCCTTTTTCCTCCATTGCTTTTGGGTTTAGATCATCAAGGTATGTAGGGTTTCATTAATGGTTTTCATTCACCCATTGATCCCCAAGATTTTCTCCAATTATCTAATTCAATTTCAATCAAGTTGGTTAGGTTTTCATTCAATTCTTCATGAATTCTATTTATGCTGATTCAGTTGATTGAATTTGATCTTGTTATGATTGTTATAACCCAATTATATGCTTTTCAATTGAAATCACACGAATCCATGCATTGATCATGATCTTGACTATGAACCCTAAAAGACATGAAGTTATGAAGGAACTATGAATC
The DNA here is from genome assembly GCA_029582725.1 of Solanum chiquidenum. Classification (NCBI taxonomy): domain Eukaryota; kingdom Viridiplantae; phylum Streptophyta; class Magnoliopsida; order Solanales; family Solanaceae; genus Solanum; species Solanum chiquidenum. Next base: position 26,421 of record JAJOOS010009593.1, on the reverse strand, counting down.
TATGGTTAATGAAGCTATGCATGATTTGTAAAAAAGGAATGTATTATGACTTAGGTTGCTTTAAGATGAACATCAACGAAATTGTGAAAGGTTTGATTTAAGATTTAATGAGCTACTCTATGATGTTTTAAGCTTGGACTAGTATTTTAATTGTACTTTCCCGTGGATGATGATATGTTTATGAAATTGACTATTCTGTTGAGATTTAACTTAGCATCGAGAGAACTTTGAGGTGGAGACTCAAATAGGGTAGTCCCTAGTAGCAACCTCAAGTTCCAAACTATGTTCCCCCGTAGGCTTGCCTTAAATGACCTAACTAGTGGATCCACATATAACATATGATATGATATAAAGAACTACCTTGGCAAGTAGACTCTCCCTTCTCGATGTGGGAGTTACATCGGATTACATGTTATAGCTCGCATGGTCTATTGTCAGTTAAAGCTAATATCCCACAAAATGATCTATGTTTTATATCAAGATTTTAAATGAAGATTTCCGTATGATTTTAAAACATGTTGACCATGTTCATGATTTATGATGTTTCTTTAAAGGTTTTACTCTTAGCTTAGTCATTTTTGATGTTTCGATTATGTCCTCTTATTATCATGCCTTATGTTTTCATGCATATCTCTCATACTTAGTACATTCCATGTACTAATGCATACTTGTGCCTACATTGTTTCACTAATGTAGGGTCTGGCGATCTTTCTCATCCCGTTAGTGGCTAGTTGGCTTGACCATTTGAAGTTCAAGAGTTGGTGCATCCTCATGTTCTGAGGACCACATTACCTTTACTGCATTGTCATTATGTTTTAGTTTTCAGACAATGTACGTGGAGTACGGATTATGTCCCAACCACTTCTTTGTTGTAATAGATGGCTTGTCAAGGCTATGTTACAATTTCAGTTATATGTCAAATGTTTTACTTTGATATGATTTCTCTTATTTCTATTATATTGTTTGAATGTATGTCAAGTGGCTTGTGTAGGGCCTCTCGGGGTCTTATACATCACGTCTAGGGTGTACTTTGGGTCATGACATATAATTAGTTTACTCTTTAACTTGAGGTTTGCTCAGAAGAAAAATTTGAGGCTTAAGGATACTCTCTCTAATCAACTATCAAATTCGAGAGAATCGATAGAACTTATATGTGATAAATGAATGTGGTCAAATCTCAACTATCATTATGCACTTGTTTCGTCTTGTACCCTAACTATTATTATTGATATTAAACTTCATAGTTACCAATTATTTTTAATTATCCTTTAGTCTATAATAGTGGTTCATAACCACAACCAACTCTCTTCTTTTGATCATTTAAATAATAGTTAGCAAGATTTGATTGAATTATTATCTGTACCATTCCCTGTGGAGACAATTTCTATACTATACTATCTTTGACTAGCGAAGCACTAAACTTATAGTGTGTTTGTGCTCGTCAGTCTGCAAATTCAAAATAACTAGTTTTAATGGAGCTAAGTTGCTATAAAATAATATGCCAAACTTCGCTAGAATGATTAGCAATAACTTATAAACTAATGTAAATTTACAATGATCAAGGCCATCAGGTTGGTCTTGCTTACTAACTTTAGCCTCCACAGAGCTATTTCTCACGTTGTTTTATTTAGGTGACAAATACAGAACAATATGGGAACAGGAATGTCATTGTCAAGCTACATTCTACTCCTACTTAATTTCAGTCTCAATGGTGCTTATTTTAACAAGCATCAAATATAACATAACTCGAAATGGAAGTAATATCTACTATGAGAAGAACATTTTCGTTTTGGTAAAATGCAGCTATCCATTGCAAAGAGATGTGGATATCCTATTAGAGGGTACAAGGTTGCTACTAAGAATCTCAAAAGGATGATCAAGCTTATGTCAACATTGTGTAATAGTTTCAATCGATTACAAAAACATGGAAAGAATCCTGCCGGACAGATAAAAAGCGACTAAATACATGTCCATCGAGCAATATTCAATCTTCCCTTAAAAGCAGTTTGGTTGATCAGCAAAGGTCAGCTAAGAGATTAACCATCATGCCTGACCATTGGACCAACTTGAAATCTGCCTTGTAGCTCATTGCCTCTTATTCGTTCACCAACAAAGGAAAGAATCGAGGCAGAGAGGATGTATAGACAATAATCATTTCCATTTACTTGGCCCACTGCACAGCCAAAAAGAGGTTAAGAGTTTTGCTAGGTTGACCTTCCTCCGAATGTTTCTTTCTCTTCTCTCAAGTATACAACAAACAAGTGTGCTGAGAGTTTCTTACAGGTTACAGCAAGCTTGTTAAATTACATTGGCATATCTCTGGCTTTACTAATGCTGCTGGCTCAATATTGGCACTAAGTCCAGTGCCGAATGGATCGGTCAATCCCACAAGACACAAATGCAGCTTCTACTGGGGAATGTTCAAGCCAACGGGGTGCACCAATATGGTTGGAGGGCCATCTAGCCACTATTTCTGTTGTCAGAGAATCCCATGCAACAATCTGTGACCAGCATCCTAATTAATCTCCGTAGTGTTACCTGTGTATGTATTAAAGAAAGACAAACTTACCTCATTTAGAGATTCATCAATTGATAATACAAATTCTTCTGTATCATTGAAAACAGCCTGCAGAAAGCAATTTTCAACTGTCAATTGTCAACAAGAATGTGAGAGCATACAAGGAAAAATATCAAAGCTCATAGTAAAAAAAACAAGAAATTAAAAGGAAAAAACTTTGATTGGTGCATATATAAAATACATCCTAATTACAGAAGATGAACACGAAGATGCAGGAAATCCACGTGGAACACTTTCATTAGGTGTTCTCTCTGACTATCACATCTCAAAATTACCTGAACTTCAATCAAGAAATTAACATAAGTTTACAGATTCCTACATCTTAAGCAAAAAACCTTTTTTTCCTTTCCATGTGACAGAATATTGGATTGAGATGGGTCAAAATGGGGTACCTGGATATTGAAGATTCATATAGACGACCCAACTAGCTTGGGATTGAAGCATAGCTATTATTGTTGCCATGATACTTCAAATGTATTAGCTTCTATTTTATTCATGCAATTCCATAATGATCATGATAGTTATGGAATATCTAAGAAGCAGTTAGGAATCCAAGTATAAGCTTTCACAAGAATGATAAACTGACGCCAGCAGCCTTGCCATATGATACCATGTATTGCATATTCAATAATGAAAAGCAGTCGATATTTGCATAAATATGTAACTCCAGATTATTGCTTCTGTTTAAGCCTATATCGGCGTAACTACAGGGAGCAGCCAAATTAGGCTTTGCTAATAAATAATTAAAAAAAATGGTCATAAAAAAAATAGATAGTAAAAACTGTGACATGAAACATGAACTCTTCCAAGCAAACTGTGTGAGCCTGACATACCTGGCAGCGCAACTGTGTATGTGTAGCTCCAAGATATTGTTTGACCAATCTTCCTGTGCCAACTTCCCAAAGCTTCACCGAAGAGTCTTTTGCCGAAGAGAGGATATACCTAGGACATATTTGAAATAAACAAGCTTCAGTAAACATTATAGCCCTATATACTATAGCATGCTGTACTACCCTGTACAAATCATTTCAAAGGCGTTTTAACCAGGAGACTTAAACAGGTAATTGGCAGATTAGTGGGATGCTCCCAATCTGTGTTTGTTGAAGGGAGAAGCATTATTGATAATATATTGTTTAGTCGTGAGATTTTTAAGTGCTATTCTAGGAAATGGATTTCTCCAAGGTGTGTTCTCAAGGTGGACCTAAGGAAAGCTTATGCCACTTTGGAATGGGGGCTTTATAAGGAAATTGTTAATTGACATGGGGTTTCCTGCCAAATTTATACATTGGATTATGACACGTGTGTCTATAGTGTCCTATTCCTTGATGCTTAATGGAGGATTGACTCCTCCTTTTATTGCCAAAAGAGGCATTAGACAAGGGGACCCTATGTCCCCTTATCTTTTTGTCTTGGCTATGGAGTACTTGGGAAGAAAGCTGAATCAATTAGCCAGGAATGGGAACTTCAACTTTCACCCAAGGTGCAGGAAGTTGGGCAGTGTACATATTTGTTTGCAGATGATCTATTGATGTATTGCAGGGCTGACATTATCTCTGTTGAGGTTGCTAAATGAAGCATTCACGATGTTTCCCAAGGCATCTGGATTACAGGCTAATGTAGATAAAAGCTCACTATATATTGTTGGGGTTGCCAATCACACAAAAGAAGAGATTCTTGAGGAGCTGGGATATCTTGAAGGTGTCCTTCCATACAGATATTAAGGAGTGCCTTTAGCATCTAAAAAGCTCAATGTGAACCATTTCTTGCCACTTATTGAGAAAATTACTGCAAAGATCACTTGTTGGTCTGCTATACTACTATCCTATGCTGGAGGAGTACAATTGATCAAGTCAGTCTTGTTTGGGGTGCAAGCTTACTGGTCCCAAATATTTTTGACTCCTAAGAAGGTGATGAAGAGTATTGAACAGAATTGTAGAACTTTCTTGTGCACTGCAAATGTGACCATATCAAAGAAAGCATTGGTTTCTTGGGAGAATATTTGCAAACCTTTTGCAGCTGGGGGCCTGAACATTATAAATTTATGTATGTGAAATAGAGCTGCAATATTGAAACAATTATAGAATATAGCAAGAAATAAAGAATGCTTATGGATCCAGTGGGTACACAACTATTTTATAAGAAGGAAAGCTATTGAAACAGTCCAAATACCTAAGAATGCTTCTTGGGTTGTGAGGAAGATATTGGAAGCAAGGGAATGGATACTACAGGGACAAACAACACAAGGAGACTTGAGTTCAGCTTTTGATGCAACCCAATCTGGTGACAATTTCTGCATACATAAGATGTACACAAGACTGATGCCTCAATTTCCTAGAGTTGACTGGAAGGCCATAGCAATATACCCCAGAATTCATCCAAGATTCAAGTTCTTTGTATGGCTAGCTGTTCAGAAGAGATTAGCAACTGTTGACAGGCTGATTAAGCTTGGGATTCAAGTCCCTCCTGATTGTTCTTAGTGTAGATTGACATTAGAAACATTGAGCCATCCATTCTTTGAATGCCAGGAGACAAAGGCATTGTGAACTAGATTGTGTGTATGGCTGGGTTTCTCAAGAGCTATTCAGGACTGGGAGACAGAAGTGAAATGGGTATGTATGATGGCAAAGAAGAAGGCTGGACTAGCTGAAGTTGTAAGCAATGTTTTGGTATGCTAGTGTATGCCATATGGAGAGAAAGGAACAAGATCAGATTTCAGAAAGGGAGCATGAACACTGATGAAGTGTTGAAGGAAATAGTGATGCATATGCACATCAAGAGTCAGACCAGGGCAAAATGGATGCACTTCAACAACTCAATGTTTATCCTTAGTTTCTGATTAGATACAGATAGCAATAGATCACTGATCTATATAGAAAGTACTGTATAGAAGGCTATGGATTAGTAGAATCTGTTTGTATAGATGAGTGAGCAGGTAGTCTTATATGCTCTGTTTGTAAAGACACACTTTTGGTTAGGAATGAAAATATGCAGTTTACCAAAAAAAAGAAACATCAAGACTATCTCATTGTCAAAAAAATATCAAGAATATCTCACATAAAAAGTAAAGCAAGTTCCACGTGTAAATAAGAGATAAAACATGATGTCAAATAAACCACATAGGGTCGCAAATAATAATTTGATACAAAAGATGAATATCCTTCTTTTTGTCTAAGAGCATGAGCAGTATACCAGATAAACTTGGTAATCAACCAAGCCATACTTTGCTGGAATTTTTGTGACAAAACATGAAGATAAGATTCTTTTTTGTTTTGATGACCGTAGTGTCCAGCCAGCTTTCGCGCACCTCGACGGGTACCAGGCTAGGACAGATGGGAAGAATCACCTAGTGTTTTTGTCTCTGCTGGGATTCGAATCGAACCTGAGACCTCATCGCTCTCATCCACTTCATTGACCACTAGGCAACACCCTTGGGTGCGACGAGAAGATTCTCATTGGCAGCTCTTTTCACTAGTTCCCCGCCCTCCAAAACGTAAAAAGAAACAAAAAACCCTATTCATACCTAGGCAGTGGTTCAAGTGGAATAAACCTCTTGTTCTTTTTTCTTTCTTCGTCTTTTTTTCTCTAATTGAAGAAAAAGTTCCTAGTCCTAACTTGTAAGCTGTATCCATTAGGGATCTCTTACCTTTGATCCTTTGTGAAATTTGCACTTGTAGCCTCTGCCGCTCCATGTGCACCATCTATAGATCGCACACAGCTAGCTGTTACCCCATCCCATAACCGAATTGCACCATCTTTGGATGCAGTTACATACATTCCACCGGTAGATGAATACCTAACCTGTAAGGAAATATAATGGTGAGTAAAGAATCCTCTAACCAATGCATACTAGATACCCAATTTACCTGATTAATAGCACCATTGGCACCCATATCTTGGAAATTTGGTGGCAGGTAGCATTTGAAAGTGTTAATGTCATATAGGTGGGGAATTGAATGATCAGTTCCTGCAACAACCAACATTATCATGAGACAATTTAGCCAATCGGCATAATGCAAATCGTGTTCAATACTGCTGCTGCTTCATCTGAATGAGTTAGCAGTAAATGATATGGAAACATAGGAAAATAGACAATCTTATGATACATAATCGAATAATTGGTTCTCTAACCAATTTTAACTGGTTAGATTCCAAGTCTTAAGAAGAATTCCTAATGCTCTCTCTCTCTCTCTTCTAACGCTCAATGTCATTGAACGGTCTTCTTCCCCTCCCCACCTCCCTTGGACCTAACTCTGGTTAGTGACCACCAGGAAGCTGCACCAGGTAAGTCATCTTCTCTTCTCTCTCTTCTTCTCAGACCGCTTCTCTCTCCTCTCCACCCCTTCTTCTCTCCTTTGCAGAAACCCTAGCTGCTAATCTAGGGTCTGCAACAGTCTTATTCCCTCTAGACTCTAGTTTATCTCTTTTTCTTCTTTTCTTTTTTTCTCTTCACCGAGAACCATAAACCAGCAGCCCGCTGCTGTGGTTTTAGGATCAGCCACAGTCATCGCCCCACCTTCTCTGTCCTCTTGTTCTTTTCCTTTTTAGTTGCTTCTTTCCTCTTCTTTTTCTTTTTCTTTTTCTCCTTTCTTGTGGTCTGGTAGTGCAGGTGCACACTGAGCAGCGAACAGTAATATCCAGTTGCAGGGGCAGCAGCAGTATGTGTCGGAGCGTGAGCGTCGGCAAATCATTTCAGTCTAGATCAGTAGCAGAGCGTAGATATCTCCGGCCTACACCCATGTTCTATCCGCCAGGAGTTGGTACCTCTGGTTGCACTTGTCAACCCTTATCTTCCGCCCTTGTAGAGATATATATTGCAGTAGCATAGTGTAGTGTTGTGCGTATATTCCATTGTCTTAAGACACTTCTCTTTTTGTAGATTAGTGGTAGTGTTAGTATCTTCGAACATAGGAACTCTGACGGGGAAGTGTATAGAGTTAGTGAAGATTCTCAAGAAGAGGAAGATCAGTATAACTTGTGCTCAGGAGACCAGATGGGTGGGGTTCTAAGGCTAGGATGTTATCGGGTATAAGTTATGATATGCGGGCCAAGGTGGAAGTTGCCTCTGTGGTGGACAAGATACGGGAGTCTAGGCTGACAAGGTTCAGACATGTCAAGAGGAGATGTACAAATGCCCAGTGAGGAGGTGTGGGAGGTTGACACTAGAAGGCAGGAGGGAAGGTAAGGACTAAGGGTAGCCAAAGAAGTATTGGGGAGAGGTAATGACATGGCAAGACTTTAGCTTACCAAAGACATGACCCTTGATGTGAAGGGTATGGAGGTCGGGGATTCGGGCAGAAGACTAATAAAAAATAGTTTTGCATATGGTCTTTCTGGCTAGTAGTATTAGTATTATTTTCGAAATTTTTATTATTTTACTGTTTCTGTATTGTTATTATTTTTCTATTACTACTTGTCTTGTATGCCTCTATTTTCTTACTATACTGCTATTGTTTATGCATTCATAAATATTGTGTTTATGCTTTCTCTGAGCCTAGGGTCTTTCGAAAACTTAGGTAGAGATAAGGTCTGCGTACACTCTACTCTCCCCTGACCCAGTCGTGGAACTATATTGTATGTTGTTGTTGTAGTAGTTTTTGTACTTCATATTAAGTAGTTACAACTTACAACACCTTTGGATCTATATTTCCTCTTAGTTGAAGTTGAGATCAATCATCAACGAGCTGCCCTCTGGAGCTTCATTTCTCTTTTAAGATTTATAAGCCAACATCACATGTTGATTCAGTCAAACCAGGTATCATATCATAGATAGAAGGCTTTTTTTTCTTAACTGCCTAAACATTTAGTTTAATTTTCATTTTTTTTTTGAAAATGGTAATTGTTTCTATTTTTGTAGAACAGTACTTGAAACCCATATTTACATAAGGAACTCTAATAATACTGACTTATCCCTATAATGAGTCTAAGACATCAATGATAGAGACGGTATCATTAGAGTAACTTTGATTACACCAAAAATACAGAGTCAAAATGCAATATAGTTTAACTTGTTGCATACTATTCTCCCTATTCTCAAAAACTCTAAGGTTCTTCTCTTTCCATATTGTCCACCAAATAGTGGCAAGGACAATTCTCTAGTTACTTCTGTTTTTTGCTTGTGTCCCTGCTTCTTCCCAGCTAAATAGAGCCTCTGAAATTCTCCTAGGCATGGACCAAGAGATGTTTTTAAGTCTCATTCCACAGCTGGCCAGTGACTTCACATTGGATGAACAAATGATTGACTGTTTCTGCAATTTCCCCACAGAAAAAACATCTAGAGCAAAGTGTAATTCTCCTCTTCATTAAATTCTCCAGTGTCAATATTGCTTCTTTAGCCAATAACCACACAAAGCAAGACACCTTGTAGGGGATCTTGGCTTTCCATATATGTCTCCCGGGCCACTTGAGTAACTACTGATTTTGATGGTTCAACTTCTTGTATGTTGCACCTACTTTAAAAATCTCTTTACTGTTTCCCAACCACTGCAATCTGTCCCACCCTATTTCCAAACCACTAAACTGATCAATGCTTCTAAAAAATTATGTTACTTTTGGAATTTCCCAGTCATTGAGGTGTCTCCTAAATACAAAATTCCACCCTTGAGGAGTCCATAAGTCAGCTATAGTACTTTGTTGCTGAAGAACTAAATTGTGGATGTCAGGGAAGAGAGTCTCCATATTTCCTTCTGCATGCCATACATCAATCTAGTTTTTATGCCATCTACCACTTTGATCTTGGTGTTAGGTTTGAATTCATTCCAAAGTTCTCTGATGGATTTCCATAAGCTAACACCATAAGGGGTGGTAACCTCCTGTCATCCAACTATCACTCTCTTCATATTTTGCCTTTATGATTGAGCCCCATAAATTCTGATTATCATTTGAGTACTTCCAAAGCCACTTCATCCTCAAAGCTTTGCTCTGGTTCTTCATGTTCTTGATCCCCAGACCCCCAACTCTCTTTTCAGTGATCACAGTTTTCCATTTGACTAAGTGATACCCTCTCCTTTCCTTGTTCCCTTGCCATAAAAATTTTCTCCTAATGCTATCCAACCTATTGATGAATTCCGGTGGGACAGGAAACAATGACATCATATATGTTGGAAGTGCACCAAGCACATAATTAATCAAAGTTAGTCTTCCCCCTAGTGAAAGGTACTGAGGCTTCCAACTTGCTATCCTCTTCTCACACTTCTTAATCACCCCATCCCAGATTTCCATAGACTTGGATTTTGCCCCCAAAGGCATACCCAAATATGTGGTTGGGAGGACAACTACTTCACCTCCCAGTATTGACTTCAAAATTTCCATGTTTGGTACTTCATTTACGGGATACAAGAAGCTTTTCCTCTAGTTGACATGTAGCCCAGATATAGCTTAAAAAATAACTAGAATCATTCTTAATATTTTAAGGTGGTCTTCCTCGGCATCAGAAAAGATCAGGGTGTCATCTGCATATTGTAAATGAGTGATCTCTAGACTTTCCCTTCCAGCTCTAGCAACTTCAAAACCTCTCAGCCACCCTTCATTGCATACATTCTTGATCATATTGTTGAGTCCCTCCATGACTAGTATGAAAAGGAAGGGTGATAGGGGATCACCCTGCTCTCTGTGACCTAAAATATCCTGTTAGAGAGCCATTTACCAATACTGAGAAGTTCACTGAAGATATGCAAAATTTAACCCACTGTCTCCATTTGTGACCAAAACCCATCTTCTCTAGCATACCCATAAGAAAGTCCCAATTGGCATGGTCATATGCTTTCTCAATGTCTAATTTGCATAGAATTCTTGGTTTTTTTTAGACTAACCCGGAATCTACAGCTTCATTAGCTATGAGGACTGCATCCATTATATGTCTCCCTTTAATAAAAGCTAATTGTTTGTGAATCGACAAGCTTGGACATCACTTTTTTCAGCCTTTCGGTAAGCACTTTTGAAAAGATCTTGTACATACTACCTAAAAAAGCTAATAGGTAGGTCTAAAGTCCCTCAATTCTTTTCACATTTCTTCTTTGGGATTAGGGTTATGAATGTAGAATTCAGACTTCTTTCAAACCTCCTTTGTTCATGGAAGATTTGAAAATTCTCCATTATGTCACCTTTCACCACCTCCCAGCATTTGATTTAAAACCCCATAGTAAAGCCATCTGGTCCTGGTGCTTTATCAATTGCACACTGCTTTAAACACCTTAGAACTTCTTCCTCGTCAAAGCTTCTTTCAAGATCCTCCTTTTCCGCCCCTGTCAACTTTGGGCAATTCAAAAACTTGTTGGCAGGTCTCCACTGCAACTCCTCTGTATAAAGTTTCTGATAGAACTCCACTATTTCCCCTTGGATTCTTTTTGGTTCTTGGACAATGTTCCCCTGGACTAGCAGTTGCTATGCGTTATGGTACCTCTTGTGTGCATTAGCTATCTTATGGAAGAACTTGGTGTTCTTATCCCCTTCCTTTAACCAAATTGATCTTGATCTTTGTCTCCAGTAGATCTCCTCATTTTTTATCAAATCCTCCAAGTTCAAAAGTAAACTTGCCTTTTCTGTTGCCTCATCCTCAGTTAGACCTCTATCAGTAGCAATGTTTTCCATAGCAGTCAACTTTTCAAGGAAAGATCTCTGCGGTTGGCCAAGATTCCCTCATTCACTTCTGTTCCACTCCTTCAATTCGTGTTTCAAGGCTTTTAATTTGGATGCAAGGATGTAATCAGGCCTCCAAATATAATCAAAAGAGCTCCACCATATCCTTACTCTGTCAATGAAACCTTCAGTCCCTAACCACCAACCACCCGTTCTCAAACTTAAAATAGCTCTTGCTCTTCTTCCGGGAACCACCTTGGAGTGTGATTGGAGAGTGGTCGGACACTATTCTCTGTATAGTGTACTGTTTCAAGTTGCTAAAAGCATCATCCCATTCTTGAGATACCAAGACCCTGTCAATTCTTGAAGCTATCAGGTGGTTATCCCCTTTGAACCAGGTGAACTTTGCATTTTCCAATTGAAGATCAACTAGGTTTAGATCCTCGATCTCCTCTTTTCTGTGACATATCTAGCCTCATTAAAATAACCACAAACTACCCATGGACCTTCTATTAAACCTCTGATAGAGCCAATTTCTTCCCATACTAGTCTTCTTTCCACATAGCAATTTGGAGCATATACTCCTGTTATATGGCATGAGAAATCCTGCACTTGTGATTCAAACTTAGAGGTAAGGGTATATGTCCCAATCTCTAAAACTTCCCCTGTCCATATTCTACTATCCCAAAGCATCATTATCCCTCCTCTTGTCCCACTAGCTTCCAAACATGCCATTTTGATCCATCTACCACCCCAAATCTGCATTACTAGCCCAATAAGATCCCTCTCTAGTTTGGTTTCTTGAACACAAATAATGTCAGCTTTCCAATCCCCCATAATGTTCTTGACAAACCTCCGTTTGTCCCTAGTGTTCAAATCCCTTACATTCCATGAGACAAGTTTAAATTGCATCAAGAAATAGTTAGGAAGTTTCTCCCTTTATCTCTACACCCCCCCCCCCCCCACTTCTGAACTTCACATCAAAAGCTACAAAACTTTTCAATTCATTAGAGCCCTTGAACCTTGTCTTCTTGCATACAACTACAGCTTCTTGGTGTCTAGCTTGTCTGGCACTATCCACCTATAATAACAGTTCCATAGCTTCCTCTTCATGACCTTGGAAATCAGCCCCAAACAATTTTACCAGTTTGATCAAATTTTGTTTCACCCAAGCAGAAACTTCTCTCTTTTTCTGTGATTAGCAGTTGTTGTTGTTGTTGTTGTTGTTGCGTGGCTCTGCTTCTTCGACTTCCCATTCTTATCAAAGTTCTGTTGTCTTCATTATTGCACACCTCTTTTTCCTCCCTCCCAATCATCACCTCCCCAATTGGAACTTGTGCCTCTGATTCTCCCATATTTAGCACAGCCACGTGTCACGGACTTAGGGTCTCACTAAAGCTCCGTGCGGCACTTGACAACTTACTCACGAATCTTTCACGATTTTGTAAGCTCAAGTCGCTAAGAAAATGTAAAGAAAGACTTGGAAGCTTTTGGAAGAAGGCTTGTATTGCGTGTACATTGCTTACAACTTGTTGGATGACTTACAAATGAATGCCCCATCTATTTATACTACAACCTAGGGGCTAAAGTGCAAATAAAAATTACTGGACAAGTCCCTACAATATTTAACCTTTGGTCCATGTTCTAGAATTCTCTACTAGTCTAGAGAATTCTAAGGCTTTCTAAGACATCTTCCAAGTTATTCTAGAGAATTCTAAGGAAAGGTCTAAGGAGTTCTATAGCCTTCTTGAAAGTGTCTAGGGAATTCTAGAGTGTTCTACTAACCTCCCCACAACTCTAAATTTTTTCCCCTTATTCCAGTGCGTGCCAAAATTTGAACTGTGAAGTGGCGGGATGTGACACTCTCCCCCACCTATTGATGCGACGACCGCGTCGCATCGCCGCTGCATAGGCATCGGAGTCTTGTGCATGCGCAACCAATAGTCCATTGACTCGATCAAGGCCCTCGTGCAATGCCTTCAACATCTTCCTTATCCCTTCTAGCTCGGTCTTATGATCTACCTCCTTCCTAAGAGGCAAGCGCCTTGGCGGCTTCTTTGGCATCACGATATTATTCACCTATCTCGTGCATGGTGGCAAGGACCCTTTAGCACCATTGTCTTCTTTCGAACTTGCAATGGTGGCTACGAATGTCGACTCCTTCTTAAGGCTTCTCTCGAGCTGCATGGCCGTTAGTCGGACTTGTCCTTCCGTCTTCGGTGCCTTAACCAGGGGAACCATGCATGATCCTCCTTGCTCCATGACCAAGAGTTGTTGGAGGTACGGATCGATCACCGCATGGCACTGCTGGAAGAACTATTTCCCAAGAATTATGTCAAAGAGGTCTAAAGGAGCGACAGTGAAGTTGGTTTTACCTTGCCACTCGCCTAGCGTAATGCTTACTCCATGCGCGACTCCACACACGGGAGTCGGTGGTGCATTGATCGTCTTGAGTTGGGCGCTACTTGGATTGTAACTCAGCCCCAACCTTGTCGCTGCCGTCTTGGTCATTATATTGGCCTCTGCACCCGTGTCGATCATAGCACGAGCGGGTCTTCCATTAATCGTGATTTCGATATACTGCACGCCATATTCTTTTTGCTTCCCTGGTTGCTTGGTGATAGCTCCGCATAGTCCTATCAAGCCCAACTGCGTTGTCTCTACGCCTTGTCCTTGCTCTTGTGCATCCTTCTCCTTCCGCTCACGCAGGATAGCACCAAGGTTCTTCAATTCAGGGTACCTTGCATAGCCATGCGGCCCACCGCATATGTAGCAACCATTTCTCTTTGTAGGCTCTGTCTTCCTCTCGACATCGCTTTGACATCCAAACTTCTTGCCATCGGACTTATAGGTATCATGCTTCTTGGGATGTGGCCGATGCTCTTCGACTTTGCCACGATCTCCCCCACCATGGTCATGACGACCTCTCATCTCCTCCGGCTTTGTCGGGCTTGTCATGCCTGAAGTCTGTCAAAGCTTCGGCCTGCGTGATGGCTTCATCTATAGTCCTGACATGTCGGTGTTCCAACTTCGTCCTGGCCTAATTTTGCAGCCCATCCATGAAGTGGAACAACATATCTTTATCCGTGAGGTTGGGAATCTGAAGCGTTAGAGTTGTGAACTCCTTCACGTACGCCCGAATACTACCCGTTTACTTCAATTCCCTAAACTTGTGCTTCGCCTCATAGATGACGTTGTTAGGGAAGAAAGCTTTCTTGAACTCCTCGCGGAATTGCTCCCAAGTGTTGATGGTGCACGTCCCCTTCCCTATCTCGGCCTCCTTGCACCGCCACCATAGCATGGCCATCTCCGAAAGATACAACACGGCAGTGTTGATCTTGTTCTCGTCGCTCCTCACCCGACTACACTTGAAGTAATTCTCCAAGTGCCACAAGAAATTCTCCACCTTTTGCGCGTCACGAACGCCTTTGAACATAGGTGGCTTGGGAGCCTCGACCTTGGCCTCCCTATCTCGGTCAAGCGACGATGATCCTCCAACTTCCACACCCTCCTTGAGTGCTTTCATCTCGGCCTTCATGGTCTCAATCGTGCTCAACGCCTCCATGAGCCGACACTCCAAGGAAGTGATAGCCTCCTTCATCTTGAACTTGGTACGCTGGCGTCCCTCCAACTCCTTGCGAAGGTTGTCAGTCTCCTCAAGGGTCTTGAACTTGCCATCAGCCACATTCAAACGCCGGCCTAATATCTCCACGGCCTGCCTTGCCATTTCAACCCTCGCGACCCATTCTTCTCCGACAGTGACGTTGATGGCCTCCTCGCCAAGTTCATCATCACTTGCTTCGGTGGTCGAAGGTGGGTGAGATGTTAGCGCCTCGCTTGGTGTGGGGTCGAGCAACATTTCCTCACTACCCTTTTGGTGCTTCTTCCCCTTGCGGTTCTTCTTTCCTCCCTCCGAACGGACGTTGGTGGTGCTAGCGGCGTTTATGTCTCCTTCGTTGGCCATTCCCTTAGTATCAAACCTCGCTCTGATAACACGTTGTCACGGACTTAGAGTCTCACTAAAGCTCCGTGCGGCACTTGACAACTTACTCACTAATCTTTCACGATCTTGTAAGCTCAAGTAAGCCTTTTGAAACTAAGATCTCTAAGAAAATGTAAAGAAAGACTTAGAAGCTTTTGGAAGAAGGCTTGTATTGCTTGTGGATTGCTTACAACTTGTTGGATGACTTACAAATGAATGCCCCATCTATTATACTACAACCTAGGGGCTAAAGTGCAAATAAAAATTACTTGACAAGTCCCTACAATATTTAACCTTTGGTCCATGTTCTAGAATTCTCTACTAGTCTAGAGAATTCTAAGGTTTTCTAAGACATCTTCCAAGTTATTCTAGAGAATTCTAAGGAAAGGTCTAAGGAGTTCTATAGCCTTCTTGAAAGTGTCTAGGGAATTCTAGAGTGTTCTACTAACCTCCCCACAACTCTAGATTCTTCCCCCTTATTTCGGTGCCAAATTTGAACTGTGAAGTGGCGGGACGTGACACACGTCACTCAAAATACCACTCAAATTTGTTGTTGTTATCTCCTTCTCAGTAATCAGTTGTGCTCCCTGCAATGTCTTTGAGCAGAACCGTGTTTCTTTATCTTGAAAAATCCAATCATCTACTGGATTGGGCTGGGTGGAATTGGATATGCTATTAAATAAATAGGCTTGCTGGATCTGGCCCATTATACTCTTCATTTAATTGTTCTGGCCTAGACCTAAGGCCCATAATAGATTCCTTCATCAAAGAGGTCACATGGTTCTCCTATGATTCAGTGGGTACCACAACAGCTGTCAACTTTCCATTCCCCACATGGGTATCTGTACTAGGATCCCTGGTAAAAGGGGATTTTTGTACTGTAGTACATATGTTACTCCTTATTATCTCCTGGTCCATAACATACCCTGATTTCAAATTGTTATCTTCTTCTCCGGCAAGATTCAAAAAAAATTCCGACAAGATTTCATATCTTGCTTTGCCTTCAACCCATATCATAAAATGGTATCTGATTCCGCCACGCGAAATCGAAACCTATTTCGGTATATTTCTACCACTGTTTGCAACCAAAATTCTTGCCCACTTCATATGGTTCTTCAACTCTGTCTCCTCTTCCGTTGCCACCCAACCACCACAGAGTTGCCCTATTTCTTCAAATACTTGTTGTGACCACAGATGTAGGGGGATCCCTATAATTTTTATTCCAAGTTTTTTAACTTCCACAGAGTTCGGCATGCAGCCTACAACTAGGCTCCACCATTCTAGGTTGAAACTTAGGTTTCTCCACTTCCACTGACCTTGAAGAGTTTCTTCCGCCATGAATTTATGGGGAAATTCAAAAAGGAACATGTCTTCGTATAGCTCGTGAATATGGACTATGAAGGCCTTCTTCCATTCAGAAGATGACCACCCTCTGATTTCAGACAAAGAAGGTTTCTCTTTCCTGGCTTTCTCCAGATACCCTACAAGACACCTACCCAAAAGCTTATCCTCTTGCTTTTCTGCTGAGCTTGTCTCCTCTGTCTCCTTGTGGTTTTTTTATAGCCATTTGCTGTCCCTTACAGCCTTTGAGTAGGGGTATCCGGAGTTAACAAGTCTTGGTAAACTCGTTGGTATCGACCTTTTGGGGCATTTAATGAAGTTTTCTATCTTAAATGCTAAATCGTACCATCCAGCATTCAAGACTGGTTCTGGAATAATGATAACAGATCTACGCCCCGCATTAATGTCTACAATGCTCATATATCTCCCATATTCATTATGTTTTCTAGTGCAGAAGTATTCCTCTTTTCTTTCAGTATATCTCCATCTCCTTGTGACTTTCTTCTGATCAGTGGAAGCTTCTCTTAGCAGGAAACAGATCCATTCCATTACCTTACTGCTCACGGTAGTTCTTCTCATCATTCTTCGACTTCTTTCCACCCACTCGTACCAAACAGAGCCTTCATCATTCCATTTGGTAATATCAAAAGACTTGAAACTAGCATTAAAATAAATCCTATTTCCCCCCATGGCTTGACTAAGCAAGAGAGTAGAAAGAAAAGAAGAATAATCACATGAGGTAATTACCAGAGGCAATGGGTGCCGGAGGAGAGAGGGCTCTCCCACCTAGGAGGGAGGAGAGAGAACTGCCTCGAGAACTGTGCCAGAGAGCATTTCTAATTTAATTTTGTTAACTGTAGTTTAATTTTCATTTTGTGGATGATGTAAATGATATTTAGGATTTCATAGGCTCTGTACATTTGTTATTGGGATGGATTCACAGCATTTCCTTAGTGCTGAGTTTGGTGAATAATACAAAGTTACATTTCTTTGTTCAGCGATGAATAATGCAAAAAATCAAAGTTACCTATTTCAAAAAAAAAAAAAAATACTTAACAAAAAAGACACCTAAAAATCTAGTTAGACGTAACTGCATAGAATGGATTAGCACATACACAAAGAATATATTGCATTACGAGATTTGATCACCAATACCGAAAAGATGGACAAACAGATTTTTACACTTCATAGCATAGGCATAGATTGCTCGTTTTGTTCTGGTAGAAACCTGTAAAAGTACGACTTCCCTATTTCTCTAGTAATTGGGCAAAAGATCATAGATAACTTCAGGGATAAAAGTTGTCCGACATAACATCATTAAATCAGGTTTAAATTCACCTCTGAAATAGCATCATCAAATAAGTTTTAAGTTCACCTAACTAGTAAATAGTAGCCCACAGTACAGTATCTAACTTGAAAGAAATTTACTTGCCTGCCAGAAGATAGTCCCCGGAAGGATGAAATGCCACCGACCTTACATTATGTGTATCCTGTTGAAACATTTAATCCAAATCAAGTAGAACATTTAGTATATTTTCTAAGCTAAATTCAAGCTTAATGTTTGGTTTCAAAATTTAATAACATTTGAGTGACCTGAATCACTCTAAATGCTCTCTTTGCTACCGTTTTGGAAAAATCAAAGAACCTGATAGAAGCCACAAGGAAAAAGTAGTTAGGTAATATTCCAATGACAAACATATTAGGCAACTTCACAGTTAATAATAAATCCTACTTGATGGTGCGATCTTTTGATCCAGATATGAGTACTGTATTTTGTGGATGAAAATCCAAGTCATTTATAGGCTGCAGTTATGTACAAGTTTTGGGTAAGAAACGGGGAAAATCCTGACATAATCACACATCAGAAACTGAGATTCATAGGGATAGAGAGAGAGGAAGTGCTATCAATAATTAAAGGGAAGCACACCATCACATCGCCAGAGATAATATGACGTTCAACTTACTCAGCTATATGCTCCCTTTAGAAAAAATGATAAAAGAGATATGCTCCACTTTTTATATTTTTTTACCATTTTAATGAGAGGAGCATCCACAGGCAAAAAATCATACAAACAAGTCCAGTGAACTTTAATTTGGTAGAGTAATCCAGTAAACGTCATACTTATATAGTGGATAATGAGAGATCTTTTGAACCAATGTTCAAATTAACTGACCTAAAAAGTTTTATACCGGGACACCTGAATCAAGAAATGCAAGTATCACACAATCAAGATCTTACTTGTTGATGATCATAAAAAGTCCGTATAACAGGCCTCACTGGGCCATCCCTTGCTTCTGGCTGCATCATTTGCTTAACTTTTGCAATCTGCACAAGTTAACGCTTTTGCATTAGAAGTAGAAGAATGAAAGTTAAGAGTTCTAAAGAAATGATACAATACCTCAAACAATTTAATTGATGTGTCCGCACTTCCAGTAGCAAGAAATCTTCCATCAGGGCTAAATCTGGCACACCTTGCAACATTCTAAAAGAAAATTCTTGTGTTAAAACTTAATGCTGGAAATTGGCAATTGAAACAAAGACGAGAGCTCATACAACCTACAGTTTTGTTTAAGATACAACCTTGTGCTCAGAAATATGTCGTGACTCATGCTTTGGGATATTTTTTGATGGCCCTTTTGTATCGTTCATGCTACTGTTGCAAAGCAAATTGATTATCAAAACTTCAACAAATGACAAGCGTAACATCATTCATAAATTTGTTACAAGAAAGAAGAAACATTTATCACACAGATGCAGATCAAGCCAGCAAATGGTCTTTACATGGTCCAGACAGATAAGTTAATTTATGGTGAATCCTGAAATCTGAAAGTGAGCCCACTCTGGAAATCTTGAGACATTCTTCTTAGGTCAAATGACTATGAGATGCATTTTGATGGCTCGCTATAGTGTATAAGCCACTGCTAGATCTCTTGATGCACGGATCAAAAGGATCTTATGAAGGATCAAACTTATAGTGTCTACAAAGAAGAGTTCTATGATTGACATGACCTAGTTCAATATGAAAGCTGTTACACAATAAAGGTTCACCCTCATGCATAAATTCAGTACAGAACTTAATAATATACAGAATAAAAATTATGATTGGTCCAAAAGGTGCAGCAGCTAATCAGTTATTGAAATATGTAAATAATGAAAAAAGGAAAAAAGATGATCAATCGGATACTCTAGTTTTGGAAAAAGATAGTCAATTGGACACTCTAGTTTTTCCATACATAGTAACAGGCGAATCATTCCCTATTAGTTATTACTCTTGATTACAGAAGATTAGAACTCAAGTATCCAAAACATTTCCTACAATCACCAGATAACTTCCTCCTTTTCACTCACAGTAGAACTTGTCAACTGCATACATCAGCATGGGACAAGGATTTTAAACTCTTGGTCAACCGATAACGCATTAATTGCACTTCAACACTCAAACTTATAAAAGAGAACTTTTAAACCCTTTAGGTTATTAAGAAAATAGTTTGATGGGAGATAAATTGCCTGAAATCAACAGATGCAGCCCGAGGGGCTGGGATTGAGCCATATCCAGCAGTTACGATTGGATCAAAAGGTACAGCTGTAGAAACTCCTCTCAGTGTCTCATCTTTGTCCACTGCAAGACCCTGTTAACGGCTTAGAGTGATAAAGAAGTTTTTATACATCTATTCTCTTACCCCATGTTGAGCAGCTGAAAATCAGTGAAAGCATAACAAAGTCAACCGCTACCAACTGATACAAACCTTTGCGATCAATTCCAGTAGCTTGTTGGGAGGAGCTTCAACACTCATTGGTGTCATTGTAGCTGACGCTACAGCACTTGCAGCCTGTCATACATGCATAGCAGAATTCATCAAGACCTCTAAATAACTTAGCTTAGCTACATACCATTTCTATTCAAAACATGTATAAGACACACAAACTGATGTTCTCAACTTTGTTTTTTTGAATCCAATCATAGTGCTAGATCAAGCAGTTAAACCCAGGAAAAGATGACTGTGTTAGGAGACCTCATTTGCAGCCCATATGTTATTACAGATATGCTATGGAAGGTATCCACATCATGTATCAGAGACAGCAAGAAACATGCAGCACAATGACCAAGGAAAACCAAGAATACATATGCTGGGCTCCGCAAAGAAAAGTTTAAAGTCAAATTTTGTGGAGTTCTTGTAGATATTTCCTTTTTCTAGGGGATAATTGCAGTGTGAACTCTAGAATTTTGTGAAATTCTGTAGCAAGGAAGCTAAGATAGTCATGGGAGACTCCTATTAGCTGAAACCGCAAAAAAAACACCAAGTGAGGCTTGAATATCAAAAACCTTAGATATGCAACGTAGCGATAAATTCCAAAATGCCGTGCTAGCAACCATGATCATTTGTTCAATCCCCAATAAATTCTCTATATATAGAAGCCACCTGGGAAGCTTGCTGCCCAAGGGCTATTTTGGTCATTTCGGGTAAAATAGTTACTTACTCTGTTTAATTTGTTCGTCTGATTTTTCTTTTTAATTTGTTAAATATTTGAAAGTTAGATAAAAATTACTATAAATTACAATAATGAGCAACTTCAAATATTTAAAAGACATAAAAAAATTCGATTGACTCTTGAAATTCTATATTGGGACAGAGGAAGAAACACGTTTTATTTGAAATGCCAGAAAAAAATATTATAAATCACAATAATAAATAACTTAATAAAAGACATAAAAGATTAAATGATTCTCGAATTTCTATCAGTGTCACATAAATTGATAGAGAGAGTAACATATATTATTTGAAAATTATGAAAAATGTACTATAATTCACAATGACTGACAACTTAAAATATTCAAAAGACATATAAAAAAATTGATTGACCTTTTAAATTCTATCAGTGCCACATAAATTGGGACAGAAGAAGTAACATATAAAAATGACATAAAAGTACTATAAATCATGATAATTTTAAACTTAAAAATTTAGAAGACATATAAGAAGTGGTTGACTCTTAAATTCTATCACTGTCACATAAATTAGGACAGAGGAAGTAGCATATATTATTTGAAAATTACGTAAAAGTACTGTAGATCGTAATAATTACAAATTAAAATATTTAAAAATTTGATTGACTCTCCAAATTTTATATGTGACATAAATTGAAACCAAAAATAATATATTTTGGGCCCGTGCTAGCACAGGCTCCTGTATCTAGTATTACAAGACATGGCAAGTTTGTTTAGACTAATGTCTCTTATGGTCTAAGAGGTATGATGTCACGGTAAGCAATTGAGCATCACGGAGGTATGAAAACAGACCATGAATGGAGGACAAATAAGAGAAGCACTTTCCAAAGCTATGCAACCTTCATCGGTTATATGTAAAAGCTCTTTACTCCGGTAAGTCTAGAACTAATTACAATTGCAATGAGGCAACGGGAATTGTAGTATTTGAGGTACGGTTTAAAGACACTTTCTTCTGAAAGACACTAAGTTGCAATTCAAGTTCCCATTTTCTATAAGCATGCAATTTTGGTCATCGCCAGTCTGAATATTGAACTGAGTCACTCAATCACCTAACACTTTAAAATTTGTCACCTAACACTCCAAAACCTCTTATGACATAGGGGTACCCTTGACAACTTACTAAAATATTATATAAATCTCAAGTACAAATCTCCAATTACCCCACCCCCACCCTAGCACTAAAGAAGGAATATGTTCTTAATGGAACTCAAAGGTGTGGCCTAGTGGTCAATGGTATGGGTAGAGATTCATGAGGTCTCAATTTCAAATCTCATCGGATGTAACACAATTAGTGACTACGTCTCATCTGTCAAAGCCTTGGTGGATAGAGTTACGCAGTACTTGTGTTGGTGGGAGGTTGCAGATACCCCGTGGAATTAGTCAAAGTGTGTGAAAATTGGCCCAGTCACCAAGGTTAACATAAAAAAAGATATGATACTATCCATTCAATGTTTGAACACTCTAAATTCTTATCTCTTCCAAATAATTGTTATAGTAATAAATCTCAAATAAAGCAGATTTATGCATACACAAGTACAAATCAATGCATACATCACCTTAAGAAGAAGAATCCTACCATTTCTTCTACTTTTCCCTTTCCATTTTCTCCTTTCTTCCAAGGATGACATACTCAATTGTCTTTCCTGGCTATTAATCAAATAACTTTCTTAACTTGAGCAACTATAAACAAGAAACAACTCATTCTAGGATATGATTTGATGCCACGACCTTGTCTACACTATAATTTGATTTAGTTCAAAGGCTAACTGGAACTTCCTTGCGTTTAACATTCCCTAACTTGCAGGGCATCAAGTTAGGGAATGGTCACTAAAAAGTATTTTCTAACTTGATGCTCTAACAAATAAAGCCTAATCTCTCACACATTCTGAGAAGTTGTTCATCCATCAAGCACCTAAGGGTGCGTAGCCTAGTGGTCAATGAAATGGGTTAAGAACCATGAAGCCTCAGGTTCAAATCCCACCCGACACAAAAACACTAGGTGATTTCTTTCCATTTGTTCTAGTCTTGGTAGACAGAGTTACCCGATACCTAAAGTTGGTGAGAAGTGACAGGTTTCGGTGGAATTAGTCAAAGTGCGCACAATCTAGCCTAGACACAACGATTATTTAAAAAAAGTTGCCTATCCATTGGTCTAACAATAGCTCGAACAGTGTCTCTAACAGTTTAGTCCTTTAGATGAGATGGTCACATACTTCAACATGGTATCGTAGCAAACAAAGGTCTTGGTACTGAATCTCACCACCACTCATTATCAAAAACAATTTCCACGTGTTTGGCCATGAAAAATGAATTAGAGCCACACATGAGGGGACGTATTGAGAATATAAATAGATAAAAACACACATTCTCTAACAACTTAAACTTTTAGATGAGATTCACTTCCACAAGTGCAACATAATAAGACTCCCAGAAATCTACCGTGATAAAAAACATTCATATATTAACAAATTAACTAGCATGATGTAATTTTATGTATCATGTACAATTCAATTCCAAACTAGTTGGGATGCCTTCATCAATCATGGTATTCATCATAGTTTGACTATCTTCTACTCCTACCTTCCTCATTTACCTAGGTATAGTTGTTGGGAAAACTACTACATTGAAACTTAATAGAAATAAGATAGTAACGAGTAATCAAAACAAATGTGGTGTCGTGGCAAGCTATTGCCTTGAAAGTGATTTTAGTCCGACTAGGATGCACATTGTTCTAATCGGTCGCTCCTCAAGTTTCCACAACACGCATGGCTAGAAGCTATTAGAAAATGAATTGCCTAGAAAAAAAGAAAGAGAAGAATAAGTGTGGAGAAGAGAGATTATTTTTGAGGTAGAGGAAAAGGCTTGCAAATGGTCTGCTTGTATAGGCAAATTTTTGGAGTTGTTACAGAGGGGACTAAATGAGTTGTAACATAATTAAAATGGATGTTATGAGAGTGATAAATGTTGTTACAGAATTTATTCTAGTAATGTATCTGGATATATTCTTGTAAGCATGTATTTGGACACTTTCTGGTAGGCTTAAAAAGTTAAAATTACTTTTTCCCAAAACTAAATTTAGATTAGGTCTCACATATATTTTGCTCGCAGGCGGGCCAAATCAACCAATTTTGCCTTCAAGTCTTTTCTCCTGTGCACAAGGCCACTCCCACTAACTCTTTACAAGCCCAATAAAGAATAATTTAATATATAAAGAGAAGAAACAAATTCTTCTTAATCAATGAGGTACTTGTCTTTTACATAAGACAAGTAGTTGGGGAAAATGGACCCACAAGAATTCTTTATTCTTTGTATTATTAAAAAGAAAAAAAGGAACAATTCCAGCAATCCTCCACTAATGCAAAGGTAAAAAAAATAAACACTAGTTTTGGACAAAGGAAGGATATATATTTATGTGTCGATGTCTTTTGATTTGAATTGATACATGGTGACATGGGGCAACAACCAATATACACAAACTGAAGTACTCTTGAACTGAATGGACTTTAGTTGAGACCCCCACAATACATGTTATCCTAAATTTTAAGCAAACTCCGCAATACTTACAAAGTGCTTTTATGGTCATGCTCATACCTTGGGTCTCTTGAGTGCTTTAGAAAGACAATCCAAATCTTACATAGAAGGCATCCATACTTTTACACTCTCTTAGATAATTCCATCAAGTCTATCTCAATATAGACCACCATAAGGCTATGGAATCATTAAGAGAAAAATAAGCTCAACCTAACAAAGCACTACCACACGCCATAGGAATAGGAAATGTTGTGCATATTGAGGGCTTAGATGGCTTCGTTTGACCACAAATGTGTATCCACCATACTACCTCAATCAATGGACTTCAGCCCCATCCCCTTTATGTTTCAAGGATCATTTTCCTTGCCTAAACTTTGGTTAAAGGATCCGCTAAATTTCTTTTAAACCTTACATATTCCAGGTAAACAACACCATATTTCAACAATTGTTTAACTGCACCATGTCTAACATGAATGAATCTCATTTTTCCATAGTCACCCATTTCTCGGTAATTCCAATTGTTACTGTGAGTCGCAATGTAAACACAGTGAAGCTTGTTTCCCCACAATGGCACATCTACCAAAAAGTTTCTCAACCATTTGGTCTCTTGCTCTGCCAACTAAAAAGCAATGAATTTTGATTCCATAGTAGACTATATGGTTAGAAATTATAGTCTAATGCACTTTTTATAGCCTCTTTCCAAAATATAGCATCTATTCACCTTTTTGATTCATCATAAATCTTAGGGCTTTCTTCTATTAAATAGGTAGACACTAATTCATCATTTAAAACATCAACGTAAAAATTCTAAGTCAAAAAGACAATGATAAAGTCAGGACCAAGTCTCAACTTTATGTGTTTTACTCGTTCTAAGTTCATTTTCATGTTCATTAGCAATAACATCAAAAAAGGCACAACATGAGAATTAACATGCATAGACGTAGAAACATTATTTTGCACATCACTAGGCATATAAATTTTCAAAGGAAAAACATATTCAAAAAATTTCCCTGACATGCAGAAGGAAATATGCCTAGTTTTTGGAAGTATGATTGGCATGCAGAAGGAAATATGGAGACTCTCTTCCCTGACATCCACAATTTAGTTCTTCAGCAACAAAGCACTATAGCTGACTTATGGACGCCTCAAGGGTGGAATTTTGTATTTAGAAGACACCTCAATGACTGGGAAATCCCAAGAGTAACAGAATATTTTAGAAGCATTGATCAATTTAGTGGTCTGGAAATGGGGCGAGACAGATTGCGGTGGTTGGGAAACAGTAAAGGGATTTTTAAAGTAGGTGCAGTGTACAAGAAGTTGAATCATCAAAATCTGCAGCTACTCAAGTGGCCCTGGAAACATATATGGAAAGCCAAGATCCCCTACAAGGTGTCTTGCTTTGTGTGGTTATTGGCAAAAGAAGCAGTATTGACACAGGAGAATTTAATGAAGAGGGGAATTACATTTTGCTCTAGATGTTTTTTCTGTGGGAAAACTGCAGAAACAGTCAATCATTTGTTTATCCAATGCGAAGTCACTGGCCAGTTGTGGAATCTGTTCCTGAGACGTAAAAGCATCTCGACCATGCCGGGGAGAATTTCAGAGGCTCTATTTAGCTGGGAAGAAGCAGGGACACAAGCAAAAATCAGAAGTAACTGGAGAATTGTCCCTGCCACTATTTGGTGGACAATATGGTAAGAGAGGAACCTTAGAGTTTTTGAGAATAGGGAGAGTAGTATGCAACAAGTTAAACTGAATTGCATTTCGACTCTGTGTTTTTGGTGTAATCAAATTTACTCTAATGATACCGTCTCTATCATTGATGTCTTAGACTCATTATAGGGATAGGTCAGTATTATTAGAGTTTCCTTATGTAAATACGGGTTTCAGTACAACCTATGTACTGT
>JAJOOS010009592.1:0-33469 GCA_029582725.1 Solanum chiquidenum | reverse complement strand
GTGAAGCGAGGCGACATTGAAAAAGCGCTCGCTTCTACTGTAGAAGCGAGAAGCGCAAGAAAAGCAAAAGCGTAAAAAAGCGCGCTTAATTTGAAAAAGCGCTAATTAGGGTTTCTTTTTTTAAAATTGTAAGTTTTTTTTTTTTTTAAATTTCTGAAATCCTTATGCGACTTAATATACCTCTTTCACGACTTCAAATTTCTTTTTTGGAGTGCTACGAGACTAAGAAGCTGCGACTGCTTCTCTTCTTCTCTTCTTTTCTTCTTCTTTGCGACTGCTTTGCGACTTTTTTTTCTTTTTTTGGTTGCTGCCAGGCTGCCATAAGTTCTCTTCTTCTTCTTCTTGTTCTTCTCTTCTTCTCCGCGAGGCTGCTGTGACTGATCTGCTACTGTTTTTTTTTTTTTGGTTGCTGCTGGGTGTTTTCTATATTTTTATTGCTGCATTTTTTTTTTCCAATTTCTGTTTGCTACTCTGTTTTTCAATCTCTATTACTGACCTGTTTTTTTTTCAATTAATATTACTGCTCTGTTTTTCCAATTCATTTGCTGCTCTGTTTTCTTTTTTAGTTCTATACAGTGACTGTGATCAGTGATGTGTGTATGTTACTGCTCTGTTTTTTCCAATTCTTTTGCTGCTCTGTTTTTTCCAATTCTATTACTGCTCTGTTTTTGCTTTATATGTTATGACTTATGAGTATTATTGACTATCTATTTACTTTTAATCTAAGAATATATTATCTCTATTCAGTTATTTAATATTTTTTTTTTTTATACTAAATATCGCTTTACTTAAAAAAAGAGCGCGCTTCGCTTCTCACTTCTCGCTTCTGTGAAGCGAGCCCTCGTCGCTTTTTTCCGCTTCTCGCTTCCCAAAACATTGTCCCTTCCTAACCACAGCAACAAAACACCACTTACTATATGACGTTGATGCTTCCTTTTGTCTTTGTTTTTAGGGTCTCCTTGACTTCTCTTCCTCTATTCTCCCTTTTACTTGGATCAGAGCAACTAGCCTTTCGGATATCATTATTTCATTAAAATGTGTATATATTAGCCCTGACTAGGAAAATTAACCCATAGATCTAGATACTAGTTGTATGATGCCAAAACCAAAGTTAGCTTTCTCACTGAGACACTTAAAATATTTTCATACTGTTCCAATGGTCACAATAACTCACATAGAATCATTGTGGGAGTCGGGTTTCCAAGTATGTTGAAATATCTCTGTTTTCTTTAGCACGTATATTTCATGATGTGATTTAACGTCAACTTCTGCTTGCAAATGTTTTCGGCTACTACTGCTTGTGGCCTCATAAGATATGATTGGGTGAAAAGTTCATGCACTTCGTTTCTGAGCAGAAGCGGAACCAGACATTAAGCTTATGGGTTCAAAATTTTTGTCCTTTTGAGTTATGGGGTTCTAAATTAATAATGTGTACATATGAAATGAATTGTAAAACTTGTCGTGAATAGGGAAAATAACCAATATTTCTTGTCATTATAGGACTTCAAAAGTTGCAAGGCTAAGGCTATGTAATCACACATTTGAATACTGCAGGTTCAGGGAGCATATTTGAGACATTACGATTGGGCAAACCGTTAATAGTGGTAGTCAATGAGGATCTAATGGACAACCATCAAAGCGAGCTCGCAGAAGAACTGGCTGAGAGAAAACATTTGTATTGTGCTTGTCCACAAACATTATACAAGACTATATCGGATTTGGATCCGGGGTCTCTTGTTCCATATCAACCAGGTGACGCGAAACCAGTTGCTGAACTTATTTATAGATATTTAGGTTTCCCAGAGGATTGATGAAACTTATTGTTCTGTAGTTGACATGAAGTGAAGTTCAATTGTATGTGATTCATAGAGCATAATCTTTATCCTCAAATATTCTGTTATATTTATTTGTAAAGATATTTTCTGTGTTTGAGGAACTCTTACAATATGGTACATGCATGCACCAAAGTAATGTGCTTTAACATACGCATAATACATAAATGTGTTCTTTAATTTGGCTTCAGTTGATATCTATGCCCTTCAACTTTGAGTGTGGACAAGTAGATAGTTAAACTTCTGTAGAATTGAACAAGTAGACACGCAGGTCCTACGTTACATATTACACGTAAGACACCAGATAGGATGCGAATTGTCATATAGGACACATGTGTCTACTCATTTAACTTTATACAAGTTATAGTGCATAGTGCCTACTTTTATACACCCAAAATTGAATGACATAAATGTCAGTTGAATTTAAGTTAAATTAAACCTTTATGTTGTTATACCTTAATCTTTCTTCTTAATAAATATACTAATTATAACTATGTGTTTTACTTTTTAATTTACATTATCAATATAACACATATAGTTTGAATTCAAAATAATAAATGTTTACTAGCCTATTAAAAATATTATCAATTATTAAGCAAGGCCACGTATATATGGACAAACAAATTATTAGCATGCCCATACTACATGTGAGCTATAATTATTATGCCCATACTACATGTGAGCTATAATTATTATGCCCATATAACATACACCAGCCAAAGAATTATATACCCGATATTCAAATCAATCCATTAAAAATACGACAAATATCTTCATAAATATTGCTGAAGAACTATTAAAAATAACTTCTCTATTTTCGTGCGTGAGAGAGTAAGCACCATGGTTCTTCCCTTAAGATCGACTACAACAAGTTTGCGACTCTAATAAAAAGAAAGGTAGCTCTCTGCTCTATTTGATTGCAATGCTATGCCTATTAAAGTTGGCGAAAGCTTCTGTAATCTTAGACTCATTACACTATTCGATCAAATTTGTTGGCTCTACGTCCATTGAAAGTCGATAACCTTCTTTGCATATTATGTACCTAATTCTTTATTTATTAAATTATACTGAGTATGTTATTATTATCGTTGTTATAAATGTTCTCATCACTAAATTATAGTTATAATAATTAAATTTGTCCACCTTAATATATAACTTAATTACAATACATTGAGTGCAGAATTTATTTTACCTGTACCTTTCATGTGCGCTATGTATGGGCAAGCTCATGCCCCTTCTTTTTCAGTGAATATGACAAAGAATATATATATATATATACACTTCCATTTATTATATGATCTATGAAGGCACAAATTTAAACAATTATTTTAGCTTTATGATGGGCAAGATATAATAATTATCATATCTTTTTTTTTAAATAAAATAATTATTCCATATCTACAATAAAAACAAACAGTTTCTTTTAAAAGAAACCTATTGTCAGAATACTTCAGAGAAGAAATCACTTAAAACAATTTCCCATCCCACTGGTATATTAAAATAGATTTAAATTTCAGCACAAAAAAACAAATAAAACTGAATCTTAAAACTGGTTGATTTGTGCGTAAACAGTTATTGGGACAAGGGTTTAAAAAATATCTCAATTTTGGTCGAATATGCTGTTGCGATATTAAACTTTCATGAGGACCTATTACTTTTCTAGACTATTTAATACCGTATTTTAAACATATATATTTGTCCACATGGACATAAAAATAATGCAAAATTATAAATAGTAATGTGTCCACGTGGGCACATATATACCTTTAAAATACATTATTAAATAGTTTAAGGGGTAAAAAAATATACTATTAAATAGTCTAGGAGGTAATAGGTCCTCATGAAAGTTTAGTAACGCAACAACAAATTCGACCAAAATTGAAATATTTTTCAGATTCTTATCCCACAGTTATTATAAAAAATGTGTTCTTTTATCAGTCAAAAAAAGACTTTCTTTTTATCTTTAGTAAGTTTTTAAACCACAAAAATTAAGATTTAAGTTGATTTTAAAGGAATTTTTTTAAAAAAATCTACAAGGGCAAATTGTGTAATTAAATGTATGAAATCCCCTTTGTGAGTGAGATATAAGACTTTTAGTTAAAATTTAAACTTTATCGAACCACAATATAGATACAAAAAATCTAGTCGGAAACAAAAAAAAAAAGCTTTTGAGAAAAAACAAGAAGAAAGAGACATCCCATCCAATAACTGATCGAGACAACACAACTTAATTCAACGCTTTTAAAGAACTTATACATGTCTCGTGCCTTAAAAGAACTTATGCCCCACTAGACATAAGTTAATTTTAAAATACAAAAATTAAAGACCGTCGAAAATTAAAAAAAACATACAAAGAAAGTGACATCCCATCCAATAATTGACTGAGACAACACATTTTGAATGATCCAATCTTGCGCCATATCATGCTGCTATCTTTACTCGTCATTCTTATTTTCTACTTATCCTCAAAGTTTACTCATCAAATAAACAATTCCATTTTAATAATAATAATAATACTAACAATACCAAAAAATAAACAACTTACCAATATTTTTCACTTCAATTCCCTAGCTAGCTTGTGATTAATTTCAACTTTTCAAGGTACTTTTCTTTATCACTTTCATCTTGTTCTAATGCAAATTCATGAATTTAAGTTATATACGCTACAGTATAAATAAAAACGGACACAAAAAGGTACAAGTGAAACTCCCTTTGTTGAAAAAACAATCCGTCCTATATTTCAGTCTGTTTGTCTTACTTCCCAATTTAGTCTGCTCGATAAGGCATGAGTTCTAGTATCATGAGTGTTTCCTCATAGGAACGTCCGCGAATTTGATCAATTATGGTTTGTCATTTGTCAACAGACATAGATATATATGTTCACCTAAGCATATACTTTGATTTTCTTCTTCTTTAGCATAAGGTTTGCCTTCCAAATTTTCCGTTTTTAAAGACTACATTGGTTTGTTCTGGATGCAGTGAATCGTTAATTGGTTTCGTTGAAATATTGTTACTTGAGAGGAGGCAATGTTGCTTCATCTCTTCTTTTCATTGTTCGTGTTTTTGACATTGATAGACAATGGGAATGCTGGTGTAACGAGTTCATTTGTTCGTAGTGAGTTTCCAGCTGTTGATATCCCTCTTGAAAATGAAGTGTTTGCAGTTCCTAAAGGTTACAATGCTCCACAACAAGTAAGTTACTTTACCTTTTTGTTCTGTTTTGATCTTCTATGAGGTAGTGTGTTTAGTTTTTGTGTAGCATCTTCGCAAACTTGATATAATTATGTTCAATTCGAGTATAGCATGATTTATATAGCTCAGTGTCAAATTGCATACTCAGATTACAAAGTTGTGTATGATCATTGTTGTCATGGCCTAGGTTCAACTGTTAAGGTATTGTCTGCTTTAGCCCGACCCTTATGAGTCACCTCTAGGATTTTGGGCCTTAAGGTTTTGTGCTTTTAACCAAAAGATGCCTCAATGGTTGAATCCTGAACTCTCCTTTATATGATCACTAAGGCAACTAACTTTCCCTTCCTTTTCGATATGGGATTTGCCTAAGGCAAGTGTTGTGGAAGATCGTGGGGTAACTAGCACACAATCACACAATCAAAGCAAATAGAGAAGAGAATATAACACAAGGATTTAATGAGGTTTGGCCAAGCCGAGTCCTCCAGGCATTTGACAACAATCCCCCCTTTCGAGTACAACCACTACTAGTTCTCGTGTGCTGTTACAACTGTGTAGGTGATGATGAAATACATTGTTACATCGACAACTGTACTCATAATCTTCGAGTGCAACGTTCTGTCTACTGTGGATAAAATGCAGTTTCTTATGTGTTTAAGTGTCATCTAAAATGCTAATAACTTCATTCTATTATAGGTGCATATAACACAGGGTGACTATGAAGGAAAGGCTGTAATAGTCTCATGGGTTACGCCTGATAAACCGGGGTCTAGTGAAGTACGTTACGGATTATCTGAGGGAAAATATGAATTTATAGCTAAAGGATCATTCACAAACTACACATTTTACACCTACAAGTCTGGATATATACACAAGTGCTTTCTTAACGGACTTCAGGTAATAAAAGCTCTTCGTTTTTATAGTTTTAGACAAGGAAAGAATCGCAATGTCATCTCTTCGTTTAAGTGTCATATACATCATGCTATTGTATTTGCATAAAGTTCTGTCTAGTTTGATCAGTTATGTTTTACCTCTGTTATAGTATGATACAAAGTATTACTATGAAATCGGAAATGGTGACTCTGCTCGAAACTTTTGGTTTGAAACTCCTCCAAAGGTTGATCCAGATGCTTCATACACATTTGGCATCATAGGTGAGTAGTTTATATATTTCATTTCCCATTTGTCTGAATTATACTTTACAACATACTGACGTTTGTGCACGTCTGAACTCTTATCGTGTATGTTTCCACTATTGGTAGTTCAATGTATCATTTTTAGTATTCGTGTGTCGTTCTTTCCAGGTGATCTCGGACAAACATATAATTCTCTTTCGACTCTTCAGCATTACATGAATAGTGGAGCTAAGAGTGTTTTGTTTGTGGGAGATCTATCTTACGCGGACAGATATCAGTATCATGATGTTGGAGTCCGTTGGGATTCATGGGGCCGCTTTGTTGAACCAAGTACAGCATATCAACCGTGGATTTGGAATACCGGGAATCATGAGATAGAATATATGCCATATATGGTGAAGTCCTGCAACACAGCTCAAGTTCATATGTTTAACATAGTGTTGCTAAATGCTATATGCAGAATTATAGCAGTGTTTTAAAAAATCGACTGTTTTTCTTATTTTGCACAGGGAGAAGTAACTATGTTCAAGTCGTATCTGTACAGATATCCGACACCATATCAAGCTTCAAACAGCTCTAGTCCGCTTTGGTATTCCATCAGGAGGGCGTCTGCTCATATAATTGTGCTATCAACCTATTCTCCTTTCAGTAATTTATTCGTTCCTGATTCATGATTCTTGTTTGTTTTTGTTGTTAGCCATTTTGACCTTGTCGATGTGAGGTACTTGTTGAGAATATAATTAAGTAAATGAAAACGTTTTCTCTCTAACAATTGAACCTCTGAAATGAGATGGTCACACGCTTCAATATGGTATTAGACTACACCACTCATTATTAGAAAGAATTTCCACGTACTTGGTCCACGAGGGAAGAAAGAATTAGGCCTGCACGTGAGAGATCATGCTGAGAATAGATCAAGTAAATACAAGTGTGCTCTCTCTAACAGCTTAAGCTTTTAGATGAGACGGTCACACACTTCTTCACCAATGCTGATTTTATGATTTTCACTAAGTTTCTAACCTCTTCATCTTTTGAATAAAGTAATCGTTCTTGATGTTCTTGAACGCGAAGTAACAACCTTAAGGCCCTTGTTTCAATGTTTATAGACATATCGAGAATTGCTACAAAGTAAGAATTTGTTCCCACAGGTACTTAGTCTCTATGTTTTCTATAATGCAGTAAAATACACACCACAATGGAAGTGGCTGAGAGAGGAATTCAAAAATGTTGACAGAGAGAAAACTCCTTGGCTTATAGTTCTTATGCATGTTCCTATCTACAACAGTAATGTAGCTCATTTCATGGAGGGAGAAAGTATGAGATCCGTCTTCGAAGCATGGTTTATCGAACACAAAGTTGATGTGATCTTTGCTGGTCATGTCCATGCCTACGAACGATCAGTAAGTCACTTCATTTCATCGTACTGGTTTTCCTACTTGTCCGAGGACAGAGAAAAAAAAGAGAACAAACATGTGATACTCCTGTTTCAATTTGTTTATCTAGTTTTGACTTGACACGGAGTTTAAGAAAGTAAAAAGTACTTCTGACTCTTGTGATCTTAAACTAAAGACACATTGAATGTATCAAAATGTCAAGATTTAATCATGTAGTCTTAAACATGTCATGTGGGAAAGAAATTCTTTTTGAAACAGACTAAAAAGGAAAGTAAGACGACGAACAAATTAAAACGGAGGGACTGAGGGAGTATATATCTGAAGTTTTGAAACGAACTAAAAAGGAAAGTAAGATGAACAGAATGAAACGGAGGGACTTAGGGAGTATGCATCTGAAGTATGAACTATAAGAGAGTTGATAATATGCCTTCATTTCCTTCTTCTAAAGTTGACATTGCTAAAAGTTTTCGTTTTCTCTTTTCCAGTATCGCATATCAAATATACACTTCAACATCTCGAGTGGTGATCCTTATCCCGTACCTGATGAAACAGCTCCAGTTTACATAACTGTTGGTGATGGAGGAAATAAAGAAGGTCTTGCTGCAAGGTAAGTTACATGTTATTGCAGAGAATCGCTCGTGAATGACATTACAATGCACTCATTAGATTAATAAACTAGGTTCATCTCGAGTACATGAATTTACTGCACTAGGAAGATTTTAGAAGAATACTTATATATACGTATGTACTATGAATATATTATGTAAGTCAAGTCGAGAGAAGAAAAATATACCTTCTCCAGCCGGTTGTTTTCAAGAGAAAATGATTGACTGAGAGTTTTCCTCCTTCCGGGATTTCCAACATCACTCTTGTTGAATTATGAAAGGGATACTAGGAGCAACGGTCAAGTTGTCTCCGTGTGACCAACATGTCATGAGTTTGAGCCGTGAACTCAGTAACTGATCCTTGCATTAGTGTATGCTTTCTACATCACACACTCCCTTGTGGTGTGGCCCTTCCTCGGACCCTGAATAAGCATGTGATGTTTCATGCACTGTACTTATGTGCTTCAACTACCTTATAACTTCTTAAATTGCTCTAGAACTAAAAGTTCATTTGTTTATTTCTGCAGATTTAGAGATCCTCAACCAGATTACTCTGCGTTCCGCGAATCCAGTTATGGTCATTCTACACTAGAGATTAAGAACAGAACACATGCATTCTACCATTGGAACAGAAATGACGATGGAAAGAAAGTTAAAATCGATTCATTCGTGTTACACAATCTGTACTGGTCAGTATGATCTTCCTACCTTTGCAGAATATATTTCATCTGGAGAATCTGAATTGAATTTTCCTTTCAACTTACTGTAGTTGATAATCTGTCTTATTTTCCGAGGACAAATCTCACTTACTATGGACGAATATCAGTAGTTATCATTTAGGCGATTTTTTCACATTGTCAGTATATAAAGGTTAAACTAATGTGATTTATGGTCATGCAGGGGACAGAATCATCACCAGAGAAAGTCGAATCAAAATCGTCTCCGTTCACTCATTTTAAACAGGGCTTCAACTGCACAACTGTGAGAACATATTTCTGCAACTACTCTCAACTTAGTTGCAGTTTTATGGCCATATAGATTAATATCCCAATGGCAACTAATAAGTTTGAATATCTATTTGCTTTCTTGGACTATTTGGCTAATTACTTGAGCCAAGGGTTTATCAGAAAATGTATGCGTACACACTACCTTCCCCAGACCTTAGTTGTGGGATTATACGGGGTATGTTATAGGACTCTTTGGCTAATTTTCCACCAAATATTTATCATTCAAATAAGAGTTTGTGCTGTTTACTGCATCATTTCAGTTTCTGAAGAATTATTTTATTTGAATATTCACAATGCATTACTTGATTTATTTTATTCTTGTTTTGGAAGATGAATGTTCCTTCAGAATATTTAATAGGCTAGTTTTTAGTTTTTCTTTCGAGAAAAATCTTACCCGCCATCAAAGGTTGTGGTAGAGCAGTAAGTACTCATTCACCCTTAACAAAAGGTCTCGGATTTGACCTATGGATATGAAGTCTTTTTTGATAAGGAGTGTTTTACTCCCTAAAGTGGGACTTCCCAGCATGAATCCAAATTAGTTGGACCCAAAGAAACCAAAAAAGAAAATAATCTACTTTTAGATGAGATGATCCATCACACTTGGTATCATAGTAGGCAGAGGTCCTAGTTCGTGTCTCTATGCCAACCATTATCAAAACAAAGAAAATTCACATGCTTAGCCCATTAAAAAACGAATCAAGCTCACACACGAGAGGTTGTGGCAAAGACATTATTAAGTAAATAAAAGTCGCTCAGATGGTCACACACTTCAACGAATGAAAAATTGTCATATAGCCAAGGCTAAAAAGTGAGCTGCTAGTAGTACATAATAACTTCAACTTGAAAAATTACTCAATTTTTATTCTTGTCCAGCTTCAACTTCAGCTTCTCTTCAAAAGTTTCACAGCTTTACAGTATCTCTCTTCTGTTTTTAATAAATCATGTACAGAAAATATTCGATTATACGTGCTGTCGTTCCCAGTTTATTAGGGAATCAAAGAAATTTTACTCCCTGTACAAAACTAACAAGAATGTAAAACTGAAGTTTGATGTTCATCATTGGTAGTCTCTGTATATTGGCTGTGGATTCCATTTGAGATGCAAGTTCAGTTTCCCTGATTTAGCCTCGGCTAATTCGTACGTGTCTTTGTATTCACCTTCCATTAGAACCCTTGTTAAAGTCAGTATGCATTTTCCCATGAAATCCTGTGAAGAAATCGAAATGAATCAATACAATAGTCAAGAAATAAGATATGACAAGGGTACTCTCCGAAATTTATATACACTTGCACATAGGGGTGTTAAATGGGGGAATATGCTAAATTTAGGCGGGTCAAAATGAGTTGCCCGCTCAAAGATCACTTGACTGAGATGGGCAGGATCAAGATGAGCTAAACAATGGATCATAGGCCAACACGCTCATTACATGAGCGTTTTTCCAATGCTTAATGATATATTGGCATTATTGTTTAGCTCATTGTTTACTAATGATGTTAAACAAGTAATGGGCCTGTTGGGCTATGATATATTGCGTGAGGACAAAAAATAGTCATCGGATAATCATATGGAACTTATTCAAGGGGCAGATACTCTTACCTTTCCAAATGTGTCATGGTCCCAGACTTCCAACATTAGCATGTCATGTAATCCGTCCTCAACAACAAAGTCAAAAGTTTGATTCCATACCGGGTTTAGACTTTCATTTACAACCTAAGGGAAACAGATAATAAACGTTAGATATTTTTTTGGGATGGGATGATCAGCATCATATAAAATTAGATGAGCTAAGATGTTGTGACATGAACACTGAAAATTCATATAGCCGACCCTAACTTGCTTTGGATTGAGGTGTAGTTATTGTTAATACCATTCAGTAAGATATCTAGTTATGAATGTTGTTGATACTCTAGGCAAATTACTGTAAACAAGAATATACGAACTTGGTGGTTCCCATAGACTCAATATTAGTAGAGGTGGATTCAGGATTTTGACCTTATGGGCTCAAGTTCAGGTTTCTTTTTTTTCCGAGAAGTTGTTCGACTTTGGGATTCTCCAACAATTCATTAGATTTACTGGGGTTGAAATTAACTATTTGTACTTATCGAGTGTATAATACAGAGTACAAGCCAAAGCTATATAGAGATCATATGCAAAAATGAGGATCATGGCATACTGTTTCTTCTCCAACTTACCAAAAAAGGAAAAACATTATAAATAAATTTACCAAGAATTAAATATACGAAGAAAGGATACCCTGGTTTTGTTCTTGATTTGAGCCTTCTTCATGATCAGAACGACGTAGGGGTCTGCCTTCCCCCCTATATCAGCTGGGGGCAGATCATCAGCTGATACCACGGTAACAGAAAGTACCCCTCGTACTATTACCTCTCTTCTATTGTTGATTTCACTTCCGTTTGGACTAGCTTCTTTTCCTTCTGCCGAGTTTTTAAGAACTCTCTCTAATGAAGTCATTGACTCATTCTGAGAAAAAGGGTTACTTAGCTCATTGTTCATGCCATTCGGGCAGTACAATAGCTCCAAGTGCACCTAACCAAAGATAATGAGAACAGTAAACACATCAATCAGAGAGACTATTCTATGTGTTCTGCTAACAATTTACAACAATAACAACATATCCAGTGTAATCCCACAAGTTGGGTCTGGGAACAAGCTCATACTATTCACAGGACAATCGGTGCCACCAGTGCCGGAGCCATTATTAGAATTTTCAGTAAAGGGATGCAAAATAAAAAGAAATAAATACACCAGGAAGCCGAGG
Organism: Solanum chiquidenum; assembly: GCA_029582725.1. Classification (NCBI taxonomy): domain Eukaryota; kingdom Viridiplantae; phylum Streptophyta; class Magnoliopsida; order Solanales; family Solanaceae; genus Solanum; species Solanum chiquidenum. The sequence goes on along the minus strand of JAJOOS010009592.1, from coordinate 21,527 downwards.
GGATTCAACATCTAGTGTATATACATGAAAAGTAAAATTGAAAAGGGGTTCGGATCCTCTGGGTGCCACTCATTTGAACAGTAAAATGCTGTTTAATATAATTATTGCTGAAAAATCACTAGCTTTCCAACATTTTTTATTTTGTGCATATATTTTCCATCAAATTTACGAGTACTATATGTGGTATATTTCTAGCTACTACAGCATGCATCTGAACATGGCCATGGAAAGTAAAAAGGAGTCGGAGTCGTCACCTCGCCCCTATTTTTCTGATCTCTCTGAATTTCCAAATCTTTCACCAACTTCAACCAGATATCCTTCACTTTACCAGGCTCAAGCTCATTCAAACAGATATGGGCACATCCAATTAGTTCAGCTGACTGAAGCCCTTCATCGTCATAGATTTTTACCACCAAGTGTTGTGTCAATGGATCTTCGACTACGAACTCAAAATGCTCATTCCAAATTGGGTTCAAATCGTTGTTCTGAAATAAAGATTCTTACTTTAATCTTAACTTGATCAAATGAATTAAAGAAACTTTTCCAGGGAAATAGATGAATAACTTACAATTATTTTGCTCTTCTTCATTCTGTCTCGTAGAGGGCGTACATATAATACAGCGAAAGGATCAGATTTTCCAATGATGTCTTTATTTGTTAACTCCTTTGCTTGAACAAGTTTCACCTCCAATACTCCGGTAGGCTTCAGTTCAAGGTCACTGTAAACAAGAAAAAAGAATGTCAATAAGGATTAAGCAGTTGTCAAACAAAATCTAAATGTTAAACTTGTCTTTTTCAGTTAAAATACATATGCAGAAGGATCCACTGAAAAAATTCTTTTACAGTTCCGATCAAAACATGAGGATATTTACGAAGTTGCATGAGATAACATTTTGACATTCCTAGTTCAATGCAAAATGGAATGAAGTCCGACACAAGTTGAGGGGACTACTCTCCAAATCTTAGTCCCAATTCTGCTTTTGGAAATCTTGTACTCCCTTCGTTTCAATTTGTTTGCCTGGTTTTGACTTGGAGCGGAGTTTAAGAAAGTAAAGAGAACTTTCGAATTATGTGGTCTTAAATTAAAGATATATAGAATGTCTCAAAATGTTCTTTGATTTTGTGGTCTTAAAGATGCCAAGTGGAAAGTTAGAATTAAAGAGTTATCAAAAAAGGAAAGAAGCATTCTTTTTGAAAAGGACTAAAATGGTAAGTAAAGACAAATTAGTTGGAATGGAGGGACTATTCAAAGGTCCTTCTGAGGTTCAACGAGAACTAAATGTGTTTGCTTAAACCAAGATCGGGGCAGCCCAAAGATAAAGTGGGTCAGTGAAACCAAGATTGTTCAAAGAATTCATTGTCAATATCAGTACCTATAATCCCCAGGTAAAATGGGAATAACTTTTCGAACTGGCCACGTAATAGAATCTTCAACAGCGTCCCGGATGGTTCCCTGGAGAAATAAATTCATTTTAGTACACCTAGTGTGTTGTAAATCATAACTAACATTTGTTAAGCATTCCATTTTATGACTGCATAAAAGGACTCAAGTTCATGCAAACAACTCAAAGCAGCAAATCTGTTGTTCCACTCTTTTCTCAAATGAGAACAGTCTTAGAGAATGCACCAAGAAACAAAAGAATTTTTGTTCGAAAATTTTCACATAACACTCCTTGATTCTCATAAATGTATGTGCCATTTCAATTTTCAATTATATACTGTTATCCATATTGAAATTAGAAGTTTTAGGAAAGTTCAAGACAACATAGAATGTTTATCAAGGAAACATGAGAAATAGTTTTATCTTGTTTACAGGTCGTGAATCAAGCTCCTGAATTTCCTAAACAAGGATGAAGTTAACCACTACAAAAACACCCTATCCTTGTAGTTATAACACTAAGCCACTACTTCAAAATTTTCAATTCTTTCTGTTCCTTCCATTTCTCTTTTGAGGAGGAATAAGGGGAAACAAAATAAGGCTTGGCTACACCAGCCAAATATCCATGGCATCTGTAGGCCTTCGTTACATCTCATCAACTTTATCAAAGAACAATTACATCCACATCAAACTGCATTGGTTGTTGTGGAAGGATAACAAAACAGAGAAACAGATTTAGTGGTAAGAGTTCGCCCAAACCTCAATTGCATCAGAAAGGCCAGGAATTGCTGTCATGTCACCACCAATTACTTTAAGCGTAAAATCCAGCTTTTTCTGCAAACAATGAAATTTACTTGTTATTTTTCCTATAGAGTTTAGGGGTGAGTTGTGAGATATGCACGTGAGTAGCCTATCTTGAATATCAACATCCAACTTAAAATAGACATGTGATTAAATCCTTGAATTGTAGCCCGAGTTGATACTCAATTAAGCACTCACAATTTAGTTTTAATTCAAAACAAAAGAAATAGCTTTTGGTTTTAATTGATTGTATAAATAACATGCTTAAATTGATTTCAGTGCATGTATGTGCACACAGTGCTAGACAGGCAAATGAAAGATAAAAGAAAATTTGAGGTTTATACAACACCTTCTGCCTTAGAGAATAGCATACAGCTCCGAAGCAAGGAAACTCATCAACAAGTGGCCTGAAGATGAGCCTGAAAATACCTGTAAACCCGATGTTTTTCACCTAAATGAAAGGAGAACAATATCACAAAGTTGAAATCAGATTCATAAAAGTTGGAACACAGAATGATGCAAATATTTCAAGAACTAAAATAGAAACTTGCGTGGATAAATTACTAGTGTCTTCAATTCTTCACTCTTAAACCGTGCAACTCTTTTAGATTACTATTAAGGACGTATCACAGGGAATATAATGACATTTAACCTTTCATTTTGTGCTCAGTCCAAGAAAAACACATAAGCACGAGCATGTCCATGCAAATCATATGGGATAACTTGCAAGTGTAAGACACAAATACAGACTAGTTAAGCTGAAACAGTTGTTTGTTCCCCATTTCAACAAGCTTTTATAGAAAACATAATTCGATAAGTACAACCTCTTTCAGAAACAATAAACGCAGAATTGAGGACATCAAGTAATACCAGTGCGTTCTTCAATTTGAGTATTCAAAGGGATAACAGAAATACTTGCATCTCAGCAGAAATTAGGACCATATCATTGAAGCAGTTATAGTATGTGGCACAACTCTGAGGTGAAAGTATGTTGTTCGGATTCTTCAAAAAATGTCAATGGGTGCATGTCAGATACTCCAAAAGTAGTGCATATGGTGAAACTAATTACCTGCACCGGTAATGCTACACCAACATAGGTCATGATATCTAGTATTATGCTTGGATTCCCATCCCATTGCATCTCTAATTCCATAGTAATACCCTCACTTCCATCTTCAATAATAGAAATCCCTGCAGTGGCATATATATGAGATCAAGCATTTGTTAAATGTAGTGAGATTCATCCTCACAAGCAGTTTCTTTTATTAAGGATTAACTGACACAAGATGATAGGATTGCTCTTTGAGGTTTGAATATCTTTTATACCCCTGCCTGTCTCAAATTATTTCACATTTTGACATCTCAAGAGGCTATAAATGGCAGGAAAATGTTATGCCGTTTTTTTTTTTGATGGTGGTGGTGTCCGTGCAGGAAAATGTCATGCTACTCCAAACATATGCATGCCATAAAGACCTAGAGGACTGATAAGTTTGTTCATATGTATAAGTGACTCCTAAAAATTTAAGGTAGTACAATATGCAAGAGCTTTGAGGCATGTTACGCCAGCCATCGTCTACTAACCTGTGAATTGTGGAGCAACTGTACCAAGAGTGAACTTTGAAAATTTTAACGACGACAAAATCACAGGCCTATACTGTTCCAAAATTGGCTCCACACTTGACTTTACTAGTTCTGATGCTGCCTGACCATATATACCCATACCGACTCAATTAGCAACAAAAAAGTTCCAACAATCAGAAATCAGAACCAAAAAAAAGGGGAAACGGAAAATTGCAGAATCGCAATATAGTGGAAAACCAAACTATGTATAGACATTGAATCCCTAACCTCATCCACATATGGCCAGATCTTTTCAAGATGAGAATTAAGCCATGCCAACTGTACAAACAAAATTGAAAAATTAAAAAGGTCATTTTTTACCCACAACAAACTAAACCACAACATGTATTCTAGATAGAAATTAAACGAAGTCCATAAAGGGGCAGTCTTGCAACCAAAGACCATAATTTGAACCATAATGCACGAATTTAATCTCAATGATCTAATATGGTCACTATGTGCTCCAAAAACAGAAAAGGACATTAAACAGTGTGTTTGGTAATATCTTATTTTCTGATTTTGGTTTCCAAAACATATGTTTTTAGCGAAAACATTTTCCACCAAAAAGGAGCAAACAATTATCTCAACATATAGACATTATTATCAATCTTTACTACTCAAATATTTTTCACCAAAACACTATCCTATTTGCTGATTCAATCTTCAATAAATGTCTTTTCCCAGAAAAAAATCCATTACGAAAAACATTTTCCAGAAAATAAGTCATGTTACAAATTTATGATAAATGACATTGCTTTAGCTACAAGTACGGCAAAATTCAGTAGCTTTGGTTTAACCCTATATTAATGTTATAAGATGTAAAAATAGCCTTTTCAGTCAATGTTGCTCGGACTCTTCAAAAATGGTGACGGGTGAGTGTCGGATACTCCAAACTAGTGCAACATTAGAGAATCCGACAAGGGTACAAACAACATTTTTTGAAAGTCCGAACAACATAATTTTCAGAAACCCAACAAAGCAAAAACAAACTGTGATCCAGAACCCATATAAACTAAAAATTCTGACTCCGCCACTACGTCTTACCAAATACATCCTAAAGAAAAGTTAAAGACTTTACCTTTTGTTGATTTGAGAAAACAACCCAAGAAGGGTATTGTTCTGGTGTGAAGATTTTTCTTGAATCTTCCACTGTCATTCTAGCAAATGCAGCAATTCCACTAGCCTTCACAATTCAACCAAAAAAACAACATAAATACAAAAAAAACCCAGAAATGGAAAAAAATAAAAATCCAAAAAAAACAAAGACTTTAGTTGACTAACCAGATCAGTACGTTGTTTGGATCTAGCATTTTCAGATTTCACAAAAGCAACTATTATAGCAAGTCCAACTGCTATTCCAAACACAACCCCTAAAACAAATGACATTTTTATTCCACTTTTTCTTGAATCCCTTCTTCCTTATTCAGTGATTTTTGTAAGCTAATAAACTGAAAAATGTTGAAAAGATCTAAAAAAAGGTGAGATTTTGAATCTATTTTTGGAGTTTTCTTCTTATGGGGTTTTCCTAAAAGGTGAATTATTGAAAAAAAATTACATCTTGAGATTCACTGAAACTTAAAATTGTTGAAAGAAAAACTCAAAGTTGGGATTTTTAATCTGTTTTTTGGAGTTTTCTTCTGGTGGGGTTATTCCAACAAGTAAATTCTTGAAAAAAATAAATTAAAAAGTATATCTTGAGACTCGATGAAAGTTGGAGTATTAGTATTGAAAAGTGAGACTTCGTTTTAATTTGTTTGTCTAGTTTTTACCGATTTGATATAAGTTTAAGAAAGTGAAAAAAAATCTTTGAATCGTATGCTTTTAAAATAATTTTTAAATATGTCACGTGGAATATTAAAATTTAAAACTTCAAAAAAATAAATATAAATAATAATAAAACAAACCAATTAAAACGAAGAAAACGGATATTTTCAATCATCTTTCTTGTTATAATCAAAGCTTTGAACGGCCATAACCAGACAAAGATACTTTAATTGTTTTCAAAGTGTCCAAACTAAAATTAGGAAAAGAAAATAGGAATGTCATTTTTCTGACAGGTGAGTTGACTATTTGTGGGACCAAAATTTTAGCCAATTATATTTTGCCATGTGTCAAATTATGTAAAGGTTTTAATTTGTCTTTCTTAATTTTTAAATTTTGGGAATAAGTCTATTTTAGACCATCAAAAATAACTTTGACATGTAGTTTTGCAGATAGTAAAGATCCAGATAAAACTGAATCACAGGTCTCGAAATCGAACTTGAAAAATAAAAACAAAAATCTTGTATAGAGCGTTTTACCTTTTAAAAAAAACCTTTTCCTCATTGATAGTCAAACAATATGAATTAGTTGTTGAACAACCGGAGACATCTTTTGTCATAAAGCATAAATATAGGTAAAAAATCTACCAAAATCAAAATCGCGAAGGTTGATACTGAGTTAGAGAACATTTTAAGGCTGAGTTATGATTAGAAAGATGCAGAACCACAAAATTAATAGCCAATTCTGTAGTTTTGAGTACTCTTCTATATCAATTTTTCAAAAAATTAACTTTCTAATATCAAGTGATTTCAATCATAAACCAAACTGATCAATTTACTTTCTCCTGTTTTGTTATGCTGATGAGCTATGTTGCTCCGACTCTCCTAAAAATAAAATGATGTTGCATTTGTGTTAGTTTCATAAAAAATGCACTACTTTTGAAGAATCCAATACGTAGTGGTTGACATTTTAAAAGAGTCTGAGTAACATAACTAATGAGTGGCTGTGTAGATCACTTCTATCAACTAGAAACAGAAACAAACTAACATAACACACATATAATTATGTTTCTATCAAACATATACAAACAACAAACAGAAAATTGAATAGACAAAAACAGAACCAGAAAAGTTCACTAATTAGTCCACAAAATCAAACAAAGATAAGCTGGTCCTCTCAATCTTCCATTAAGTCCGTCGTCTCTGAGCTCTCTTCTTTGGCCTTCTTCTTTTGTGAGGCATGAGTCCATCGAAAAATTCCACAAACCATTTTGGCTTACGATATTTAAACATGAGACTCCACATGACAGTTCCAACAATGAGTCCAAAACTGTAGCCTATGACTACTGATTCCCACGTAAATCCACTAAAAAAATATGACTCGCCTTCTTCTTCGGACTCCAATTGTTGAGGAAAATGCGATGAATCGCTCGTTCCACATTTCTTTGTTAAAGGAAGACCACATAAATCAAGGTTGCCACCATATGAGTCATTTTCAAATGTGTTGAATTGTCGACCTTGAGGAATTGGTCCGACCAGATGATTTTGAGAGAGGTTTAAGAAGGCCAGAAAGTTCATTCTTGTCAATTCCTGTGGAATCTTTCCAGTGAGCCGATTCCAAGAGAGATCTAAAGCTTCAAGCATACTCATTTGTCCTAATTTCATTGGAATATCACCTCTTAGATTGTTATGAGATAAATTGAGTAGCCAAAGTGATCTGAGATCCTTTAGTGTTTTCGGAATGACACCTTCAAAATGGTTGCTTGAGAGATCTATGGTTGTCGTAATTGTGTTGATTCTTTGTAGCTCAATATCCTGCCCTTTGATTACCAAACTCACTGAATCCTCATACGATATATATGATGACTCATCAGATAATTTCATGTACTTGATCTCTCCTGTGTCTTCACCATCTAATTTAATCATTGCCTTGAAGTTTCCAAAAACTTTTGCAGGAAGTGCGCCACTTAAATCATTACGAGAAAGATCAAAAATTCGCAACTTGGGAAAGCAAATCTTAGTCTGGCACGTACTTATAGGTCCATGGAACTTGTTCGACGTTAATATAAGGACCTGCAGGTATTGAAGAGTTCCGAACCAAGCTGGAAATGTGTCATTTATAGCATTGTTCCCCACATCAAGGACTTCTAGATCATTACACTTGAGCAACGACACAGGTACAGGTCCTTCAAATCGATTACCATTTACGACAATGGTGATCAATGAAGTGCTGTGTGCACATAATGGAGGAAGACTCCCTGTGAAGTTGTTCTTTCTTAAGTCCAACACCATTATATTAGCCATGCTTCCCAAGCAATGTGGAACTGAGTCACTGAAGTTGTTGCGTGATAAATCTAATAAGATAATCGAACTCATGTTGCAAATGGATGAAGGTAGTGGACCCTGAAGGGAGTTAAATTTCAGATCAAGATACTCTAGACTATAATAATGAAATTGTGGTAGGTTGCCTGTTAATGAATTATGAGAAAGATTTAGGAACCGCAATGAGTCCCACCTCATGCCGCTAAACCAGTTAGGGATTTGACCACAAATCTTATTGTTAGAAATATCCAAGTACACAAGTGTCTTTATATTTCTCAAGAACTGTGGAAAATCCTTCAGTTCACAAGATGATAACTGCAAAATTTCTAGGCTAGGAAAGGTGATATTCATTCCCTCATCAATAGTGATGTTATTTGATGAAAGGTCAAGGCAATAAAGGTACGTGGTATTCACAAGTGATTGTGGAAAAGAACCACTGAGTTGATTATGGCTGAAATCCAGGTATTCTAAAGTTGGGTTTGTTTTGATCACTTCATCGGCTAGCCCACTAAATTGATTATGATTGAGACACAACCGAGATAGCAAAGGGAGGTTCAACACCCAAGATGGTATGGTACCATTCAGCGAGTTGTAAGACAAATGCAGTCTGGATAGCTTTTGAAGCATGCTTGCTTTGCTAGGCAGTGGGCCAGATAGGGAATTACTCGACAATTTTAAGTATTGAAGATGTGGCAAACTTAAAATTGAAGCGGGAAATAGACCGATGAAGCTGTTATTAGAAAGATCTAAATAACGTAGCTCTTGGAGGTTAGAGAAAGCATCAGGAATTTCACCTGAAAAGGAGTTGTCAGAAAGATCCAAACGTGTGAGGTGCTTCAATTTAGAGATTGTGGAAGGAATATGGCCAGTGAAATAATTACCCCAAAACTGCAACTCCGTAATTTGTGTTTGGTTGCCTATCGAATCAGGAATGGAACCAGAGAATTGACATCCACTGAGGTCCAAGATATTCAATGAACTGAAGTTGCCAATTAAATCAGGCAGCTCACCAGAGATGCCTGTGTATGAAATATCCAACTCCATTAACAGAGGGTGGGTCTTTGGAAAAACTCCTTTGAGAAGATCATTCCTACTCAATTTGAGCGTTTCCAAGCTGTTTGGCAGAAGGAAACAGCTCTCTGTGAGAACACCTTGCAGATTCGTAGCTGTAAGATCTAGGTACCTTAAGGAGGAAGAAATATTCACAGGTATCGGAGATGAGATTTTGACACCAGAGAGAGATAGTACCTCCAGATTTGTCAAGTTGTGAAGCATTGCCTCAAATGTTCTCTGATCAAGTTGTAATCCATAATTATAAGTAGGAATAAGATCAAGTGAAACCAAATTGGAAAGGAATGAGATTTCTGTCGGGATTTTCCCACTAAAGTTAGCATCAGAAAGGTTGAGATGCCTCAAATTTGTCAATTGGCCAATGTTTTGTGGGATTGAAGAATAATTGAAGTCATTGTAAGCAAGGTTTAGTGTGTGGAGATGATGAAGTTGGAAGAGGCTGCTATTGGGATGAAAAGTGCCAAAAAGCTGACTACAACTAAGGTCTAACCCGATAACATGACCGTTTAATAAGTCACAAGTGACTCCATCCCAACTGCAGCAATCCCTACTCTCATTCCAAGACTTTGTTTTTGGGAAACAATCTTCATCACACCAATACCTACAGTAAACTTCGGACATATTTTGAAAGGATTGTTTGAACTGAAGCAAAGCGGAAGCTTCAGTGGGAGAGCAAAGATGATGATCAAACGAAGAAGAAAAACATCCACTTATCAACAACACAAAACAGAGAAATGAATAAAAGAAAAAGAAACGCCCCATCTTTCTTTTTTCGTATTCACCTAATAACAGGATGGATGTTCTCTTCTTACAAATCAATCTTCAGTATCCATATATATATTAATGTTGAAGATTGCACCAAATAATAGAAAAGAAGTGATGGATTTGCACGTATCTTCTGCCGTTTTCCATGTTATCCACGAGTTTTTTCAAATAATAGAGAAGAAATCTAACAAAGGAGATTCCAATCCAAACACTGATCATTCAATGGTCCCGCGATATAATACAAAGTAGAAATGTGAACTTGAGACAAATATCTCCTATATAGATTTTTCCTATATACAGATATACAGAACCATGTGTAACACATAACCAAAAATGGTAGTACTATCTTATAGTTGTTCACAACAACTAAATGATACAAACAACAATAATATTCTCGATGTAATCCCACAAGTGGGGTCTGGGGAGGAGGGTCGTGTGTACTCAAACCTTACCATAACTTTTGGAGGTAGAGAAGAGAGGTTGTTTCTGATAGACCCTCCATTACAAATTTACAAATTTTGCATAACCATTATACTTAAGTACAACATGGTAACACTACAAGTACCATTTATTTTGGAAGGTTGAAAACTGTGTAATTCATTTTAACACATAAAAAGTATTAACCAAAGCTACTTGGTTCAAATGAACTCGTAGCTGCTTTACTAGATTCGCCCCGACATTGTTCCTCGGATAATTGTATGGTAGACAATTTGAAACAAAGTTTAAAAGAATTTTTTTTTCACTATCAAGTCGTCTGAAAGTAAAAGGTAACTATAATGACTCTTCATGAAATTAATAATTTGAAATCAAGGCAAATAATGTAAATTAATAATTTGAAATCAAGGCAAATAATGTGTCAACTATTATGAAGTGATAAACTTTATACTGTTAGTATATATATACCGTGTGGAATTTTATTTTGTTCTTTTAAGCCAAAGTCTTTAAGCCAATTTCCACAAAAAACTACAGGTGGGAAAAATGACAAATATGATATAGTTCTAGTGGAGTAGTACACATTTTTCAGTTTTTCTATCTTGTCTCCTATGTAACGTTCTATATATGTGTATTATGTCATATAGGACGTGTGAGTCTACACATTTTCAATTTATATGTTTGTGTGATTCATCAATTACTAGTGATTACAATAAAATGGTTTATGAATTTCTTAAGTTATAATAAATAAATATGACATTTAACTTGACCTCAGCTGACATATATATTCTTTAACTTTGACTGTGCACAAGTAAACACTAAATTTGTATAAATTTGAACTAATAGACACATTCATCCTACATGACAATTTTGTTTCCTATGTAACGTCCTATATATATGTATTATGTCACATAGAATGTGTGAGTCTACACATTTTTCTCGATGTTAAAAAAGGGATATCAATATCCACAACAAAAATTCTGATCATAATAGAGAAACTAATTTTTAGAAGAGTCACATTTCTTCGAAAAAGTCAGAACTCATTGGGAAAGTCACAACCCTTCAATGTGAAAGAAAAAAAAATCTGGTTTTTAATATAATATTATTAAACAAATAAATAAATATAAATATAAATATAAAATATAGAAAATACATTAAATTGAGTATTTTTAGTTGGGGGTATTATAGTAATTTAATATTTAAGTTAGAGAGTTCATATTTATAAGATAGTACTAATTTTGATGCACATGCATTGCACGTGAATAGTGGCGGATCCAGGATTTAGAGTCCGTGGGTGCCAAATAAAAGAAAAGTCAAAGGAGTAATAATGTAATTATTTAATATAAGTCAATAATAATTATAAAAATAAAATAAAATAATGTGCCAATTGTTTTTCCTTAAAAAAACGTGCTTGGAGCCTTTTTTTTCCTTAAAAAATGCAGCAAATTTCTCAAAAAACTAGGTACAAATGGGATTCAGCCCGCAACATCAGCCTTTTAAAGTTGCCCTCCTACCATGGCACCACAAGCCAGTTTTGTTCTCTAGATGACACACTTTATATTTATATAAATATTATATATATATACCTATATATAGAGAGTTTCCGTCGAAGTTCGGGGGTGGCATGGCACCCCACACCCCTTCATAGATCCGCCCCTGCACGTGAATGTCAAATCATGTAGTACACTATATTTTTCTGAAAGATAATATAGATGGATAGATAGATCTATGATGATTCGTCCAATCATGTAGTACACTATATTTTTCAAAAAGATAATATAGATGGATAGATAGATCTATGATGATTCGTCCAACTTTCCATCAACATCTCTTCTTCTGTTTTCACAATACTTTTCATGTCAAAGGGAATTATTTTATTAATAATTTAGTGACACACATGTATAAATATAATTTCTAACTGAAAATAGAAAAACGTGTTACTAACATTTATAGATATAATACCGTGTGGAATTTTATTTTATTCTTTTAAGCCAAAGTCTTTATTCCAATTTCCACTACATGTGGGAAAAAGGACAAATATGATACAGTTCTAGTGGAGTAGTACACATTTTTCAGTTTTCAACCTTGTGTCTTATGTAACGCTTTTATATATGTGTATTATGTCATGTAGGACGTGTGACTCTACACATTTTCATTTTTTCTACATTATGTAGATGAAGCATCATCATATTTTCTGTGTGATTCATCAATTACTAGTGATCATGATAAAATGGTTTATGAATTTCTAATTTAATATTGTTACTCCCCGAGCCTACACCCTGGGCGGGACCTGCACTCGAAAACCATTGCTGGCCCAAGCGAACCCTTGGCCTGGCTTACTTACTCAGCGGAAGACTTAAACACAACAAAAATAGGTTTATATAATAAACTATAATGTTATAAAAGAACATTCAACTGGCCATTAAGGCAAACTCAAGTCTCAACATGGAATAATGACAATGAAAAGACTAAAGAACTAACATCTGCCTATCTATGAAGCCTCTAAATCAACTGAGATGGATGTCGGGACCCTCATCATCCTAACAAATGAAATACTGAAAAGAACTAAAAGCAATAAGTCCACAAACTAATATAACTTGAATAACCATTGATACTAAAATAACACACATATAATTATGTTTCTAACATATACAAACAACAAATAGAAAATTCAAAAAAGACAAAAACAGAACAGTTCACTAATTAGTCCACAAAATCAAACAAAGACAAGTTGGCCCTCTCAATCTTCCATTAAGTCCTTCGTCTCTGAGCTCTCTTCTTTGGCCTTCTTCTTTTGTGAGGCATGAGTCCATCAAAAAATTCCACAAACCATTTTGGCTGACGATATTTAAGCATGAGACTCCACATGACAGTTCCAACAATGAGTCCAAAACTGTAGCCTATGACTACTGATTCCCACGTAAATCCACTAAAAAAATATGACTCGCCTTCTTCTTCGGACTCCAATTGTTGAGGAACATGCGATGAATCACTCGTTCCACATTTCTTTGTTAAAGGAACACCACATAAATCAAGGTTGCCACCATATGAGTCATTTTCAAACGTGTTGAATTGTCGACCTTGAGGAATTGGTCCGACGAGATGATTTTGAGAGAGGTTTAAGAAGGCGAGAAAGTTTATTCTTGTCAATTCCTGTGGAATCTTTCCAGTGAGCCGATTCCAAGAGAGATCTAAAGCTTCAAGCATACTCAATTGTCCTAATTTCATAGGAATATCTCCTGTGAGATTGTTATGAGATAAATTGAGTAGCCAAAGTGATCTGAGTTCCTTTAGTGTTTTTGGAATGACACCTTCAAAATGGTTGCTTGAGAGATCTATGGTTGTCGTAATTGTGCTGATTCTTTGTAGCTCAATATCCTGCCCTTTGATTACCAAACTCACTGAATCCTCATACGATGTGACAAATGGCGAATACAACACAGATTTCATGTACTTTATCTCTCTTGTGTCTTCGTCATCTAATTTGATCATTGCCTTGAAGTTTCCAAAATTTTTTGCAGGAAGTGAGCCACTGAAATCATTACGAGAAAGATAAAAAATTCGCAACTTGGGAAAGCAAAACTTAGTCTGACACGTACTTATAGGTCCCACTTCGTGCCGCTAAACCAGTCAGGAATTTAGATGGAATGGACCTGCAGGTATTCAAGAGTTCCGAGCCAAGATGGAAACCTGTAATTTATAGCATTGTTCCCCACATCAAGGACTTCTAGACTATCACAGTTGAGCAACGACACAGGAACAGGTCCTTCAAATCGATTACCATTTACGACAATGGTACTCAACGAAGTGCTGTGTGCACATAATGGAGGAAGACTCCCTGTGAAATTGTTCCTTCTTAAGTCCAGCACCGTTAGTAAAGCCATGCTTCCCAAGCAATGTGGAACTAAGTCACTGAAGTAGTTGTGTGATAAATCTAATAAGATAAGTTTTCTCATGTTACAAATGGATGAAGGTAGTGGACCCTGAAGGGAGTTAAATTTCAGATCAAGATACCCTAGATTATGGAAATGAAATTGTGGTAGGTGGCCTGTCAATGAATTATGAGAAAGGTTTAGGAACAGCAACGAGTCCCACCTCATGCCGCTAAACCAGTTAGGGATTTGACCACAAATCTTATTGTTAGAAATATCCAAGTACACAAGTGTCTTTACATTTCTCAAGAAGTATGGAAAATGCTTCAGTTCACAAGATGATAAGAATAAAGATGATAGGCTAAGAAAGGTGATATTCATTCCCTCATCAATGGTGATGTTATTTGATGAAATGTCAAGGGTAAAAAGATTTGTGAGATTCACAAGTGATTGAGGAAAAGAACCACTGAGTTGATTATTATGGAGTGACAATGAATATACCAAAGGGAGGTTACACACCCAAGATGGTATGGTACCGTTCAGCGAGTTGTCAGACAAACCCAGTTTGGTTAGCTTTTGAAGAATGCTACTAGCATTATTAGGAATTGGGCCAGATAGGGAATTTTCCGACAAGTCTAAGCTTTCAAGATGAGTCAAGTTTAAAATTGTAGAAGGAAATGAACCAATGAAGGCGTTATCAGAAAGTTGTAAATAACGTAGCTCTTGGAGGTTAGAGAAAACGTTGGGAATTTCACCTGAAAAGGAGTTGTCAGAAAGATCCAAACGTGTGAGGTGCTTCAATTTAGAGATTGTGGAAGGAATATGGCCAGTGAAATGATTACCCCAAAACTGCAACTCCGTAATTTGTGTTTGGTTGCCTATCGAATCAGGAATGGAACCAGAGAATTGACATCCACTGAGGTCCAAGATATTCAATGAACTGAAGTTGCCAATTAAATGAGGCAGCTCACCAGAGATGCCTGTGAATGAAATATCCAATTCCATTAACAGAGTGTTGCTCCGGTGGATCTTTGGAAAAACTCCTTTGAGAAGATCATTCCTACTCAATTTGAGCGTTTCCAAGCTGTTTGGCAGAAGGAAAAAGCTCTCTGTGAGAACACCTTGCAGATTCGTAGCTGTAAGATCTAGGTACCTTAAGGAGGAAGAAATATTCACAGGTATCGGAGATGAGATTTTGACATCAGAGAGAGATAGTACCTCCAGATCTGTTAAGTTCTGAAGCAGTGTTTTAAATGTTCTCTCATCAAGTTCACAGTCATCCCAAGTAAGATCAAGTGAAACCAAATTGGAAAGGTTTGAGATTTCTGTTGGGATTTTTCCACTAAAGTCAGACAATGAAAGGTTGAGATGCCTCAAATTTGTCAATTGGCCAATGTTTTGTGGGATTGAAGAATAATTGAAGTCATTGTAAGCAAGGTTTAGTGTGTGGAGATGATGAAGTTGGAAGAGGCTACTATTGGGATGAAAATTGCCAACAAGCTGACTACAACTAAGGTCTAACCCGATAACATGACCGTTTAATAAGTCACAAGTGACTCCATCCCAACTGCAGCAATCCCTACTCTCATTCCAAGAATTTGTTTTTGGGAAATAAGCTCCACGACACCAATAACTAAAGTACTCTTTGGACATAATTTGAAAGGATTGTTTGAACTGAACCAAAGCGGAAGCTTCAGTGGGAGAGCAAAGATGATGAGCAAAGGATGAAGAAAAACATTCACTTATTAGCAACACAAAACGGAGAAATGAATAAAAGAAAAACAGACTCACCATTTTTTGTTTGTTTGTTTTCAGCAAATAACAGGATGGATGTGTTCTTCTTACAAATCAATCCATATATATACTAGTTTCAAGGAAATAGGAGGTACACAGACCTTTATTAAGTAATGTTGGTTATTGAGCATTTTAATATTATTTTTTATATTAAATTTGCTCATTATTTTGGTGTCTTAATGTTGCCTAATTACTCCTGCATTTGGCCATTGACTTTGTGGTCATATAATGTTGGCAGAAACGTTCCAGTGAACGTTGGAACCTTGGCAGCATGTTCATCAGCCATTGATGACATTAGTTACCTCTCTCATTATCTCATTCTTTATTCCTCCATTATTCTTTGTAACCTATGTAACATATGTAACTCCTAATGCCATTTATCTTCACTATTTACTACCCCATTATCTTCCTATTTATTCCTAGGAAGACTTGTTCAAGTATAAATAGTGGTGGTCTTCATTTAGTTTGTTACACACAACATATAAGAGAAAAATATAGAGTGCATAAAGTTTGTCAAAAAAAGAGTTCTTATTAGTTGAAGGGAGGTGTTCTTTTTGTGGAGCTTTGGACTCAACTCTTGTCCAGAGTTGTTGAGTTATATATTGTGATTAGGCTGTTGTATCCTGGAGGGGATAAGTCAAGAAAGACTACTGCTGGACCGGTGAAAACATTTGTTGCAGTGGGCTTGAATCTCCTTAAAGAGAGCGAGATATCCGCGCCTCAGCCTGAAGAGATTTTTTTCTTCATTTTTCTTTTCAATTGTAATCTTGTATTTTTGTTATCTTATAAGTTTTCACTAACAATTTTAAGGAGATTCATCATGGCTACAATTGAAAAAGATGCGGATGTCAAGATGGGAGACCTTAACAAGCCATTTCGGTTTAATGGTAACCATTTTAAGAGATGGAAGGGTAAAGTACTTTTCTACTTGAGTCTTCTCAATGTTTCTTATGTGTTAACTGAGAAGAACCCTAATAAAGTAGACATCACTTCTATGAATGATGATGAAACTATTTCTCATCTAGAGAAAGTGGAAAAGTACGATGGTGATTCCTATAAGTGTCGGTATTATATTCTTAATTGTCTATCTGATAATTTTTATGATTATTATGATAGAACTTACTCTAGTGCAAAGAAATTTGGAAGGCATTGTAGAGTAAGTATGATACCAAAGAGGCTGGAGCGAAAAAATATGCGGCTAGTAGATTTTTTCGTTTCCAAATGGTGGACAACAAATCAGTGATGTTGACACCCAATTTTGGACCTCCACAATATAAATTAATCCTCGAGCTTCCTAAATTCTAAACGATTTGATATAATTAGCTTTATAAAATTCAAAATAAGTTTCAAGTCATCTTAAGTAGTTTTGTCATTTTTACAAATTTTAAAATAATAAATATGATGTTTAATATAATTACGTGTCTAATTAGTATATTTTATAAATCTTCGAAAATCGTCTCAAAAGGATTTTAGCTTTATTTAAATATTTGGTTATTTAGTCATTTATATGGTTAAATTAATTAGCTTATAATCAAGATTAATTATTTTATTTCGTTAGGATTACGAAGCTCGTTAATTAATTAATATCAATTTGTCTTATTTAATTACTAGCCGAATCTATCTTAACTAAATCGAATTGGCTAAGTTTTCTAATCCCGTTTCAACTGACCACCCCTATTGTTATTATTTTTACAAACTAACATCAGCACATTACAACAGCTGTACCAGCCGACCCCACCCCTTTTCCCTTCCAATTCCAACATAAAAAAAAACGTTACAGCAACAGTACAACGCCTTCTTCAGCGAAGCAAGTTCACGCAGCCACGCGTGAACAATTCCAACGACGCATGTACGCGCCTCACACGAGGACCAACAACAGTCCAAAAAAGCAACATAGACGGCGTGAAGTAAACGGAAATCACAGGAGCAGTGTACTAGCGCCTTTGTCGTCTTCTTCCTTTGCCTCTGAATCTGGCACGTTTCCAGCAGCTGCCAGCAACACGTTTTTGTCCTTGGAGCCTTGAGATCCAAACACGTCTCACCCCAAGGACGAGGGAGCCGATCGGAGACATCCATCTCCCCCTTCCTCTTCGGGAATGGGCAAAATTTCAGAAAAAAGGTTGCCTCCCCTAATTTTGTGAAAGATTTTGAGTTTTGAATTCGAAATGGGCCTTTCAATCGAATTTTTTTTTAATCCGTTTCCCCCCAAATTGGAACCCTAATTGCTCCCTATATAAATGTATTTCCTGTTCATTTACAGGGAGGAGGATTTTTATTTTTTGATAAGAAAAGAGGGGAGATTATTTTATTTTTGATAAGAAAAGGGAGAGGAGATTTTAGTTGGAAATTAGAGGAGACAGGAATTTACATACAGTGGGTGAGGATTAGAAACAAAAATATACACTAAAGTTATAGTTACATGGCTACACACTAGTATTGGGATCAGTTTCTTAAATCATAGAAAGGAGAAAAATACAAATTCTGATTATTCTCGTCCGTTTCTGCTTCGATTTTGCTGAAATTCTTGGAGTCGTGTTTTGGTGGAATCATCCTCGTATCTAGCTCGTCGTCTCGATTCGCTGCTCGAAAAGAGGTGAATTTTTTTTTCCTTCTTAATTTCAGTTTATTTTGTTCTTTGCTGCTCCATATCTTTATGCAAGTGTCCTTAATGATGTTTTAGTTTTCACATCTAAATCAGATTAATGATTATGTCTGTGTTAATTTCGTAGCTTGTTCTTGATTAGATTTTTGGAGTTGTCTAATGAGCGAATGTTATCGTTGTTTATTTCATCCTAGTTTGGTTAGAGCTTTGCTATGAACATGAGGGAAGCTAGTTTAAGCTTGATTTAGTTCCATGAAATTGATTATAATCTTGTCTTCATTTAATGTCGTAACCTTTGTTTTCAAATCTATCTTGTTAATGCTTTAGTTTAGATTCAGTCTCATTATGAACTACTATCCTCTTCAATTCGTAGTTTGTTGTATTGTTCGAGATTATTTTGCCCTTTTTTTTAAATTAACTTGGCTGATCTTTTAACTATCTTGGGAGTTCTAAAATGAGGCAGAATCTCAAAGTTAATCAATGTGTTGGTTCTTTGTTTAAGATTATCTCGATTTACTACCCCATGTGTTTTTTTATTTATTTTCTTTAGTCCAAGCATACCATCCATGTTGTTTAATTGTATAAGTGTTCTGTTCATTATGTTACCCTGCGGTTAGTTTAAATTTGGTGATTCGTAGTGTGATTACCATATTTTAAGCATGTTTGGTTGACAATATTTTTCATCTTTTAAAGTAAATTTCAAGTCGTTTTCTCTGATTTTGTTCCAGCTAGCCTCAATTGTGTTATGGTGTTTATCCCTTTCACCCCGAGTAATGCTGCCTCCTTTTCTTTTGTTTATTTAAATGCTCAAATTGGTCAGTTTGTCATATGTTTGCCATTTTCTTCAATAAGTCTAAAAGAGTTGGTTTCTGCTTTGGGAATGTATTAAATGGTGCCTTTACTCATTTTTATGGTCTAATCACTGTAGTTTGGAAGCTTTAAATGAGATATTGATGTAGTTATTATTGGAAATTTAAAATTGCTTAATTTTGACCATAGCTTTAAATAATCTAAAGACATTGAAATGTCGTTTGTGTATGGATCTAAGGCCCTTGGTGACATACATTATTTTTTATCGTGCTAATATTATAATATGGTAGTATAATAAATATTAGAATATGGTAGTATGTAAATTTTAGAATATGGTAGTATAATAAATATTAGAATATAGTAGTATAAGTTTTAGAATATGGTAGTATAATAAATATTAGAATATGGTAGTATGTAAATTTTAGAATATGATAGTATAATAAATATTAGAATATGGTAGTAGGTAAAGTTTAGAATATGGTAGTATACAAATTTCAAAATACGGTAGCATATAAATTCTGCTTTATTTGGATGCTTTCTCTTGTATTATTCATGACTCCTGCTTAACTAATTCTTATTTCATTTTTATCGCATGTGAAATATGCTCGAGTTCGTCATGAACTCCTATCTCCTTCCCTTGCATTTCGAGAGAGCCATAAAGGCTCAAATCCCTCCTTTTGAGTCAGCCGGCTTAAAATTGACGAACAGGTCTCAAAGTTGAAATATACGGAGCAGATCGAGGGTTGAGAAGATTAGGCCAAAGGCCCACCTTTCATTTAGATTGTATTTTGTTATTTTGGGCCTAAGCCCACTTATTTGCTATACTTGTTAGTTCTTAGGGCAGGTACATGTGACTCAAATGTTGGCCCAAAACGAAATAGGCCCAAATACTGGTCCAGGCGGACAGAAACCAGATTTGGGTCTAACTCTCTTTCCCTCTTTACTTTATTGTGCTCGTTTACTTACTAGTATTTGTCGTTAGTCTTAAGGTCAAAAAATTCAAATCCCCGAAAGACGTCTTTTGATTTAATAATTTAACTAAACCCGTCATCTCTTAACAAGACTTAAAGAAATAATTTCGCAGGATAGCTCACTTAGATAATATTTAAATATTTCCTCTTTTCCCATTTAAAAATAAGTTTTAACTATAAAATAGTTCAGTTTCGCAAGTCAAACTAAGTTAAAATTATTTTAGCCAAGTAGTTAATCGTCGGATAACCACATTAGTGGACATTCTAGGTGCTTTTAAAACCTTCCTAGAATGCTAATATGAACCCCGAACCCCTTTAAATATTTTCAATAGACTTACTGTTTTAGTCTTTTGAAAAACAATAGTTTTCCTGATTTTTTCTTAAAAAATTAAGTGGCGACTCTTAAACTAGTCTTAATATATTTTTTCTTAATAAAACAAGTGGTAGACCAAGCTCAAGACTTTATAATGATTGTTGGAGAGCTAAGGTCCGAGGAGGTAAAAATTGGAGATAACCTTATTGTTTGTGGCATAGTGGATAAACTTCCACCTTCTTGGAAGGAATTTCAAAAAACTATGCGCCACAAACAAAAGGAAACCTCCCTTGAAACCTTGAATGAAAATCCGCATGGAAGAAGAAGCAAGAGGCCAAGATGCACTTTTGCTGAAAATAACCAAGCACAAAATCAACAAGTTCAAGATAAGGGATCGTGTTTTGTTTGTGGCAAGAGTGGGCATATTGCTCGATTTTGTAGATTCCGAAAACGTGGTCCTAACCCTCAGGCAAATGTTACCGAAGAACCTTTTGTGGCGGTAATTACCGACATAAACATGGTTGAGAGTGTTGATGGGTGGTGGACTGATTCTGGTGCAAACCGTCATGTCTGTTATGACAAAGACTGATTTAAAAAATATACTCATTTTGAGGAGCCCAAAACCATCATGCTTGGTGATTCTCACACAACTCAAGTGCTTGGACCGGGAGATGTCGAATTGTGTTTTACTTCTGGAAGGGTATTAACTTTGAAAGATGTACTTTATACTCCTTCTATGAGAAAAAATTTGATGTCTAGTTTTCTTCTTAATAAAGCAGGCTTTAAACAGATTATTGAATCTGATCAATATGTAATAGTGAAGAAGGGTATTTTTGTGGGAAATGGGTATGCATGTGATGGGATGTTCAAACTGAATGTTGAAATGAATAAAGCTTCTACTTCTGTTTACATGCTTTCTTCTATTAATTTTTGGCATGCTCGTTTGTGTCATATTAATGACCGTTATGTTGGAATCATGAGTAGTTTAGGATTAATCCCAATGGTTAAAAAGAATT
>JAJOOS010009591.1:0-45851 GCA_029582725.1 Solanum chiquidenum | reverse complement strand
TTTTTTGATATGGTAGAAATATGTCCAGTATCTTCTATAGTAATCAATTTGGTCCAAGATGTCTCGACGCCATAGTCTTTCATTTGCCATAATATAAATTCGCCCCAACTTTTAATATTATTAGAGAAAACACAAAGCATTCCTTCCACTACAGAAACATCAAACATAAGGCTACTTGCTCGCAAATGCATTTGCTTAGGCAATGGTATCTCTCCATACACCTCATTTGAAATATTAAATGAAGTCATAAAATTCTTTTTTGAATAATCGAGCTAATGAAATGCTCCATGTACAAAGGCCAAACAGCTTCTACCATTAAATAAATAGAAAATGCCACTGGAAAATTCATCAATTTTACTCCGGGAGCCTTTTTTTAGTGAGAGAAGTTTAATACATACGTTACGATCATAATTTCCGTCCAAACCAATCTTAAGGACCTTATAGTCATTTGTAGTTAAGTCATATCCCATTCTGCATACTAAATTTCTCTTTGGTGGAAACTCTGGATTGGGAAGTAGTATTGATTCTCTTGTGAAGGGGTTCCATAGAAAAAATACGATATATGTTTTATTAGAACTACTAACCCCCATAATAGACAAGCCATTGAAACAACAATAGATTTTGACATGTCATGGTCTAAAGTCTGATGGGCAATCAAGTTTTTTGTACAGACTCAATTAGTTGAATTGATGATAAAGAAGAGCAATAGTAGAAAATTACACTATCCTCAGAGAACCGACGACAACTAAGAAATTTCTAGAAATTTTGATTATTCTTGGCATGATTGAGATGCTTTATCGTAAAATAAGGTTCGATAATTAATTTTTTCCAAGGTTTTGAAATATACTTGAATCGAAGAAGAGACTGTACAGGTAACCTGCTAAGTATGTCCATAATTATTTCCTCTAGTAAGTGAATATCCATTTCCTAGATAAGATAGGTAAGTGAAGGTGTTAATATTTTCAAAAAATGCAAGATCAAATATGAAAAAAGAAAGGTACATAGAGAGCAAAAGGTTTTTAAGTACAACATGTACACCATACCTTGATTTGGTTGAGAAGACCAAAGATTCTAACTAGTGTTGTTTCAATTAAGGAATATTAGTGGTAATGAAGGTGTTGAATCAAGAACCGCAGAATGAGAACTTGAACAAGAATCAAAACTTGAGTTTCCTAATTATCAAACTCTTTTAAGAAAAGAAAGCAAATAAAAGAAAACTCTTTTTTTGGTTTGTATGTGTATTCTTGTGATGAGTGATTTTGATAGAAATTAGATTAATGTAGGGTATATATAGGCATCTAGTTGATGGAAATTAATATTAATGTAGGATTAGATTTTTAGAGTTTGGTAATGTTAGAGTTATTTTTTTGAGTTGGATTTAAAATAGAAAAGAAGGTTTTATGAGGTTTGGGATTAGTGTTATTCCCATCACATGACATCTATAAATAGACACATTGTATCCATAATTCTGTCTTCAATTGCAGATTGTGAGCTACGAGCCTGTGACGAAAGGGGCACAATTCAAGGTAGTTTTCCTCCCTTTTTCTGATTTTCGCATCCTTTTTACTGCTTGACACGTTTGTCGTAGAAAATTCATATCTCATTGTAGAAAAATCAAAATCAAGAACGGTTTAATTTTCCAGAAACTAGACTTCTCGATCTATAACATATTCAAAATTCTGAATTTAATACCTTCAGAATATTTCTAGA
Organism: Solanum chiquidenum; assembly: GCA_029582725.1. Lineage (NCBI taxonomy): Eukaryota > Viridiplantae > Streptophyta > Magnoliopsida > Solanales > Solanaceae > Solanum > Solanum chiquidenum. The sequence continues at coordinate 44,141 of JAJOOS010009591.1, read as the reverse complement.
TGATTTTTTGAAGTTGGCTTTAAATTCTGTCATGCTGAAAATTCCAGATTTGTGTGGCTTTACTAAAACTCTTGTGTCTTGATGTAGGAACGACGAAATCACAAGCCGCTTGATTATTTAGAATCTAGACACAAAGGTCTACAACATATCCGAAATTTAAGGTTTAATACCTTCAGAATCTTTCTAGGTGATTTTTTGAAGTTAACTTTAAATTTTGTTATGCAGCTGATATTCTTAAGGCGAAAGAGGATAGATACACATCCCCGCCCTAAGAAAGGTAATTTATGGTATACTTAAGGTGAAAGCGGATAGATATAAATCCTCGCCTTAAGAAAGGTAATCTATGGTATTCTTACGGCGAAAGCGGATAAATATAAATCACCGCCATAAGAAAGGTAATTTATGGTATTCTTAAGGCGAAAGCGGATAGACATAAATCACCGCCTTAAGAAAGGTAATTTATGGTATTTTTAAGGCGAAAATGGATAGACATAAATACCCTCCCTAAGAAAGGTAATTTATGGTAGTCTTGAGGCGAAAGCGGATAGCTATAAATCCCCGCCCTAAGAAAGGTAATCTATGGTATTCTTAGGGTGAAAGCGTATAGATATAAATCCCCGCCCTAAGAAAGGTAATTTATGGTATTCTTAAGGCGAAAGCGGATAGATATAAATCCCCGCCTTAAGAAAGGTAATTTATGGTATTCTTAAGGCGAAAACGGATAGACATAAATCCCCACCCTAAAAAAGGTAATTTATGGTATTCTTAAGGCGAAAGTGGATAGACATAAATTTCCGCCTTAAGAAAGGTAATTTATGGTATTCTTAAGGCGAAAGCGGATAGATATAAATCCTGCCTTAAGAAAGGTAATTTATGGTATTCTTAAGGCGAAAGCGGATAGATATAAATCCCGCCTTAAGAAAAGTAATTTATGGTATTCTTAAGGCGAAAGCGGATAGATATAAATCCCCACCTTAAGAAAGGTGACTTTATGGTATTCTTAAGGCAAAAACGGATAGATATAAATCTCCGACTTAAGAAAGGTAACTTTATGGTATTCTTAAGGCGAAACGGATAGATATAAATCTCCGCCTTAAGAAAGATAACTTTATGGTATTCTTAAGGTGAAAGCGGATAGATACACATCCCCGCCTTAAGAAAGGTAATTTATGGTGTCAAGACTTGAAAACTTCAACTTTAAGACTTGAATAATTTGAAGACTCCAACTTGCAGACTTAAAGAATTTGAGGAGCTCAACTTGCAGACTTGAAGGATTTGAAGACCTCAACTTTCAGACTTAAAGAATTTGAAGACCTCAACTTGCAGACGTGAAGAGTTTGAAGACCTCAATTTGCAGACTTTGAAGAATTTGAAGACTTCAACTTGCATACTTGAAGAATTTGAAGACTTCAATTTGCAGACTTGGAGAATTTGAAGATTTCAACTTGCAGACTTAAAGAATTTGAAGACTGCAACTTGTAGACTTTAAAGAATTTGAAGACTTCAACTTGCAGACTTAAAGAATTTGAAGACTTCAACTTGTAGACTTAAAGATTTCAACTTGCAAACTTAAAGAATTTGAAGATTTCAATTTGTAGACTTAAAGATTTTAACTTGCAAACTTTAAAGATTTCAACTTGAAGACTTCAACTTGCAGACTTTAATTTGCATACTTGAAAAATTTGAAGACTTTAGCTTGCATACTTGGAAGATTTGAAGACTTCAGCTTGCATACTTGAAGGATTTGAAGAATTCACCTTACATACTTGGAGGATTTGAAAACTTCAACTTGTATACTTGGAGGATTTGAAGACTTCAATTTTAAAGAAACTTCAAACATGTTGTTAACGAAACTCATATTTTTAAAGGGTTTTCCCCCATCTATTGATCAATTAATACTTCGTACAAGTCCAAAGTTTGATGAGACAAAAGATAAAACAAAATACTTATCGCTTTGTCTGTCAAGTGACAAATCAAGTGGGACCATATGGGTTTTTTACACTCATGCAACTGAACTTAGGATATATTCTAAGCGCCTACGTACCTCGGTGAAGAGGATCAAGTCACAACATAGTTCTGGGGGATTGAGTGATTTTTTATTGTGTTGTACACAATTTATACTCTTGCCCCCAGGAATGACATGCAGTTTAGGTTCGTACCTTAATGAGCATCATCTTTACTTCAAGGGTAGTACCTTTTTATAAATTTTGCATTAATAAGACCGATCCTTACGCCATCTGCATCAACAAGCTTGTAAGCACCATGTGAATATGCTTCTTGTACGACATATGGTCCATCCCACTTTGAGGTAAATTTGCCCCCAGACTTGTGCGAAGTAATGATGGGTCTTCTTGCTGCGAGAACTTGATCTCCAACTTGAAAGCACCTCAAGCGAACTTTCTTATTGAAAGCACGAGATAGCCGAGCTTGATAACATTCATGGTTTTGTTGGGCTTCTAGCCTCTTTTCATCAAGTGCTTCTAACTCAGCAAGACGCAGTCGAGCATTTTCTTCTTCAATGAACACTTTTTGAATAACAAGTCTCAAAAAAGGTATTTTACGCTCAAGTGACAAGACTGCTTCAACTCCAAAAGCAAGTGAATATGGTGTTGCTTGAGTTGGAGTGTGATATGTCGTTCTATATGCCCCCAAAGTTTCTTCCATTATTTCATGTCAATCTCGTTTGGACTTGGAGACAACTTTCTTGAGGAGGTTGCATAGAGTTTTATTAAATGCTTCAGCAAGACCATTGTCGGCATCATGATAATTTAGCGAGGGATGCCAAAGCGATAGATGATATTCACTCAGATAAAATTTGCAACATTCTCTTTCTTCACTTCTTTAAGAGCGACAACTTCAGCCCATTTTGAGAAGTAATTGTTGCAGCCAAGATGTACAAGTGTCTAGCAGAAGATTTTGGTAGTGATCCCACAACATCTAATCCCCAAGCGTCAAATGACCAAGATGCAATAGTTGGGTGCAATACTTCGGGCGGCTGATGTATGAAATTCGCATGAAATTGACAAGCATCGCACCTCCGAGCATAATCTAAGAAATCATTCACCATGGTTGGCCAATAATACCCCATCTTCTTTATGTGAAAGTGGATTTTCGATCCAGATTGATGTGATCCACATACTCTCGAGTGTGCTTCTTGCAAAGTTTAAATCATTTCTTCCTCTCCCAAACATCATAATAGTACACTCTCAAATGATCTTCTATACAATGTGTCCTTGTAGTAAAGGAAGCGAGGTGCACGACGACGAATGTCAGTCTTTCTCCTTGGATTTTCTGGAAGTATCCCATAACACATGTAGTCAATAATTGGTTGTCTCCAATCTTCTTTCGCGGCTTCAGAAACGGCGACGAGATGATCAAACTCATTTTCTATATATTCTTCCTCATTTGGCGATGGTACTTTCCATTTTTGTCAAATAGTCATTTGCGTCTGATCAGGAAGGGTTAGTGTTGAAGCTAGAGCAATCAATGCATCAACTTTCTTATTCTCCGTTCAACGCACATGTTGAAGGGTTACATCTCCAAGCCATCCTATCAACTTTTGAGCATAATCATGGTAAGGGCGCAAATCAGGCTTTTTCACCTCATAACTTCCCAATAGTTGATTAATCACCAACTGAGAGTCACCGAAGACTTGTACTCATTCTTTCATAAATAATTACAATTCATACCTCCCTTCATTAAGGCTAATAATTTTCTGATACTATAGCAGTATCATATATTGTATTGATATCAATAAGACTAATAATTTTGCTTAGCTGATACTAAATCAATATATATATATATATATATATATATATATATATATATATATATTGTATTGGTATTATGAAGGTTTCTTGTTCACAACTTATAATATCATAAGTATCATTGACTAATGAATAACTTCTAAACAAGAAATTTTAATGATATCAATACAGTATCAATTAAACGAAATTATCAGTCTTAATGATACCATTACAATATATGATACTTGTTTAGTATCATTTAAGCGAAATTAGTTGAAAATATATAGTGTAATTATTTAATGAGATATGAATGTAAAGGGGTATATGTTTATAATTATTTTACTTTTATAGGGTATTTGCTTAGTTTCCCCTATATTATACTACTAATTTTGGGATAGTAATTTTACTATTTTAGGATAAATGGTGAGATAAACTAATTTCACGATTATTTAATACTTTAAATTAAACATGAGATGGAGTTGATGTCGAATTTCATCTTGATATTGTTATTTTAATCCTATATACCCAACAATCCTTGATGTAAAGGGTTAAAATATTTCTAACATATTAAAAAATGATTCACAAATACCTCATGCAACATAAATAATATTTTGCCATCAAACTAATGATTGCTCGTATTTTTCAATGTGTATAGCTATCATTTTTTGCCATGTACCTGATGCCTTGTATGGGACAACGAGTTTACTTGAGCTCTGTTTCATATGTTGACTCATTCATTGTGGTTGAACTTCAAGCGACGACATTTCATTGTGATATACATGTAAAAGATATTTAAAGCAGTGAAAGTATGTACGTTCTTAGTGTAAGACTAATTAAAATAACAAAATAACAAAAAAAAAATTATCAAAATAAACACACAAGTTTCAATTTCTTACATTTTACATAATATAAATATATAATGTGATATGAACTAATTTTGCACGTCATCTTTTGCTTCTGAAAAGTATATATTATCAATTTGGCCTTCAATTGATTTTTGCCCGAGGAAAATTAATATGAACTACACACAATAAGATAGAAGATAATTTTTTGTATATAATTACATGATATGAAAGAAAAATTAAATCTAAATCCTTGTATATAATTACATGATTTGAAAGAAAAGTAAAATTTATTGGCAATGCAATTCTCTTGTAGATGAGATTTATCCTTCTAGTTTAAGAAAAATATTTAAGAACTAATAATGAATATCTTTATCAAAAAAAAAAATAGTTAATGGAGTTGACACATATTATATAGTATCAAACAATTCAATACTCTTGAAGATTCATTGAGTTAATAAATCAATCAGCAAAAACAAGACATCGACAAAAATGATTAAGGCATTAATGAAAAAAGAGGGGATAAAAAATAGATTTCTACGAACTTACTCATGTAGTAGAAAAAAACTTCAATCCAATCTTGATACGATTTCAACGATTGTTTAGCTTGCAAAATGCAACTTGACAAAAGCACTTTTCAATAAAATAATAATGTCCTAGATTGGCCAACATCGAATTCAATGACGAGCTTTTTGTGATTTGAACAAACGATAATTAGTTCTAGATGGTGTTGCTTAGGTCTTAAAAAATTAGATTATTTTGGTGCTTCCCCCGCCGTTCTCTATCTCTCTATTTTAGGTCTATCTATATATATAGAAGAAGAAAAAATGTCAGGAGAAAAGCGTTTATGAAAAAGGAAAAAAAATTAAGGTCTTTTATTACTCTACTAAAAACAATGTCTATTTTTTTTAAAAATGCAGTTTGAAGTCAAAAGATCGAACTAGAATATTGATTGGGATATGAATGTCGGGGAGGAGTAAAAATATGTAGCACGATATTTTTTTTGTAAATTTTTTAGAGAAATTATATTTTTCTGTTTAAAGAAAATATTTAACAGATGTTTAATGATATGAAAAAATTGACCAAGTTTGAAATTTAAAAACTTATATTCTGTATTGATATTAGAGTTTAAATAAAACTAAACAAAAAATATATGAAATGAATAATAGTTAAATTATTATGTAAAGATATATTATAAAATTATTAAATCATCAATTATATTTTGTAGTAAAAAAATTATTTCATTAATATTTACAATAAAATGATTAATAACTTTGTAATATTCGCTTGAATATTTATATTTATAATAAAATATAAATGTAGAAGAGTGAAGAAAAATATTATAATAATAATTAATAAAAATTAAGGAAAAAAAAGATAATACTTGTTAGCACAAAATTTGATAATAAATAAATACGTTAGTAACAAAATAAAATGTTGAGCATATTCACTATTTATTTTTATTTCACAATTTAATGATAAATAACCACAAAAGCTTTTCAATGAGTCTTTTTAACAAGGACAAATAGTTGTTACTTATTATCTGAAATGGTATGTTCCTAAAATTATAAATTTATGCATATTTTTATTTTTCTAAATCATTATTTCAATTCAATTTGATTCATAACAATTTGTTCATTTCACTCTAAAAAGAGCATTAATATTCTATCATTATTTCACACCAATAAGTAATAACATATAAATAATATAAATAAATTTCACACAGAATTACTTTATTTAAATAATTTCTCACACTTTTATTTTTATCACTTTCCTTTATTGTTATTTTGTTTATATCACAAAACCATCAATATTCAAGCATTATACTTTCACTTTGAATATCATGATATTATTGCAAAAAGATTTAAAAATTAAATATCATATATTTTCTGTTTGTTTTAGTATTGATTAATAACTAATGTAGAGTTCTAACATCTATTGCTAATTAGAAAAAAAATGCAATTTAGCATTGTTTATATTTCATTTTATATGATTTGAAATTTGAAGGATTGATTAGAAATTTAGAGCAATGAAAAATATGATATTATTATCGAAACAACAATTTATTCATTCCCGAATTCAAGAACAAATATGAATCATTTATCATAATTCATTTTGTTTTTAAATTATTATTTCATGTATTGGAAAAACTTTATATATAAAATCATAGTACAATAATTATTTTGTAGCGCAATAAATAGAGAAAATGATCAAAATAGTCCTTAATGTATGACTTTGATTCCATTTGGTCCTTAATGTATGGACTTGATGGAAATGATCATTTATGTATCATAAATTGTGATCAATTTAATCCTTAACCCTAAAATTAATATATTTCTTTTTTTTTTGCCATCAAAATATACGGAAAATGTAAAAGATGCGCTCGTTCAAGACTTTCTTCCCCTGTTTCCAAAAATTCCAAAAGGGCACGTCAATTTTTTTTAACCAAAAGGGAAAAATCGCTCCTCTTCTGAAAATTTTTACGCCGTTACTCCTTTTAAAAACATAAAAATCGCTGCCGGTCCAAAAAAAAATTCTTTAAAATCGTTGTTGTGATTTATTTTTTTAACAACGCTGCCCCAGGAGCGTTTAAAAAATAGAAATAGCTGCTATAACAGCCATTTTCTTAAAAAAGTTTAAATTATTTTTATTAAAAATTCCCGAGGCGAGGATTGCTTAAAAAAATAATGGAAAATCGCTCCACGTGTAGCGATTTTAGTTTTAAAAAAATTAAATAATCGCTACCATTAAACAAAATTAACTAAAATCGCTCCACATGGAGCGATTTCCCATTATTTTTTTAAGCAGTCATCGCCTCGAAAATTTTTAATAAAAAAAAATAAAACTTTTTTAAGAAAGTGGCTGCTATAGCAGCTATTTATATTTTTTAAACGTTGCTGGGGCAACGTTGTTAAAAAATAAATCACAACAACGATTTTAAAGAAAAAAAATAAAAATTAGACCTGCAGCGATTTTTATATTTTTTAAAAGAGTAACAGTGTCAATTTTGTCAGGAGCGATTTGCCCTTTTGGTTAAAAAAAATGGATGTGCCCTTTTGGAATTTTTGGAAACAGGGGAAGGAAAGTCTTGAACGAGCGCATTTTTTACATATTCCGTATATTTTGATGAAAAAAAAAAGAAATATATTAATTTTAGGGTTAAGGACTAAATTGATCACAATTTATGATACATAAATGACAATTTTCATCAAGTCCATACATTTAAGACCAAATGAAATCAAAGCTCATACATTAAGGACCATTTTGATCATTTTCTCCAATAAATATATTGAAAAACGTTTTTTTCTATAAATATAAGCATCACTACCGCCCTCTGTGTAAAAACCCTAATCAGTGGTAGCCGCATCCACGGCTCTACAGCCATGGCGGAGCCCCCCTCGCCTCTGTGTGGATTCAACATTAGAGGATTCATCATTATTGTAAGACAATGATGGATCCTCTAATACTAAATTCATATCAGAGATTAACATTGGGGTCTTCCAACTTACGCTTTGAATATCTGTACCAGTAATGGATTTGGTTTACGATTATAAGTCCTTTCTTGATTCTGGAGCAATTGTTTTCTTAATGCATCTGGATCTTGTTTTTTTAGTAGTGTTTGATGTTTTTCGGTACTGATGAGCGAGCATTGATTGTTCTATTCCTCTTCCCATTACTATGTATGTAAAGAGGTCTCTAGTCAATGCTTATATGAACGTTTGGAAAATGGTTGGCCTCTGGAATTTGTTTATGTCCTTGGGGTTTTCAATATTTCTCCTACAAATAATCCATCATTGCTCTCTAGCTTGTATCTAGATCTACAATTGATTTATTATCTCTTTTGATTTCACCAAAAAACTGATTTCGTTAACGTATCATCTTTGAATTGAGTACTGAATATCAATTGAGTTTATAAGTTCTCGTGCACATTTTGAAATATTTAGGTTTAGGTATAGATTGTGTTGTATGTGGGCCGAATCGCATTGATTAAAGATGCTTCTTTACCCCTGCTGTATCATCGTTATTTGTCTGTCATATACCTTCAAGTGTTTAGCTTAAATGAGTTCGGAAATTACCCCCTTATGCATATAGATATCTAAAATAAATTAGTCTAGCATTCTCTATCCGTTTCCTTTTAGTTTAACTTACTATTTATGTCTGTAGCACTCCATTGAGCTGAAGCTGTTTTAAACAAAACTATGGACAATTACTTGGGAATCTTAATAAGACATGCTAGAATCTTCAGAATCGTTTGATATGATTTGTGGCGAGTGAAGGACTTCTTTAAAGACTGAGATGGCTTACTTCCAATCTGAGCACCCATTTTTTTTTATACACCTGGGGTTGGATTGTGCTTTATTATGTATACATAATGTGTCTTGTGACTTGATATTTTTTTTATGATTGTCAGTACTGATAAACGAGCATTGATTGTTCTATTCCTCTTGCCATTACTATATGCGTGAAAAGGTTTATAATCAATGCTTATATGAAAGTTTGGAGAATGGTTGGCCCCTTGAATTTGTTTATATCCTTGGGGTTTTCAATATTTCTCCTACAAATTATACTCTTAACCTGTATCCAGCTCTACAATTGACCTGTTGTCTCTTTTTATTTATGATTTACGGCCTCAAAATTCCTTTTATGTTCTATATAAGTGTACTTAGAGTTGACACTTAACTGTCTTCATAGTTTTCTTTTATGTGTAAGTTGTAGTATTTTCCTTTTAATGTTCATATGAAAGAGTGAGCATCTAATTACGGGTGTGTTTGGTGCCATGGAAAATGTTTCTTGGAAAATAAGTGGGGTTCTTATATATTTTCTAACGTTTGAGTGTGTGGGTAAGCGGTGTGAAGATGGTTAGTTCCAGTGGATTCTCTTTTTGTATTGCAAATCCCTATTCTTGAAAAAGTGAGGGGTGGGATGAGACGTGTTGTGGATGGTAGGGAGTAGTCGATCAGTGTGGAATCCCAGGATGATAATTGTTTCCTACTTCCAGTTTTGAAGCCATTTTCCTAATAGTTTCCAGAAATTTTGACCTACCAAACATTGGAAAATGGAAAGCATTTTCCATACCAAACATTAGAAGTGATTGACCATGATTTATGACCAAGTTTACTGTCAAGTATGTTTAACCTCTCTATATTGTAGAATGACATTGAAAGAGGCTTCTTACTGTGCTATACAATAATGTTTTTAGCTTGTCAATTTGTCATATACCTGGAAGAAGAGCTTTTGTGCTAAATGAGTCTGTGTGTGGAACATATAAATTTCTAAAATCAGTGTGTATTAGTTCTAGCATTGCTTAATTCTCTCCCCCACTTGCTAATGGGTGGAAGAGGCTACTCATCGATGCTTACATTAAATTTGAAGTTTGTCAGGCTTCTTTGAACTCTTCATGATAGAGGAGTTTGGAAAATACTTCTACATGTATTGTTATTACAGGATCTCAATAATTCCTAATTTACCTATTTCCTATTAGGTTAAGTTATGATTTATGTTCTTAGCAGGTCCATCCTGCTGAATCTGTTGACGAGGACCTGAGGTGAATGAGAACCTAAACTGGATTGTGGGATCATCTTAGGGGTAGAATCCAAGATCATTTTATTCTGTGTTTGCTTAGCGGTATTGGCTAGTCGTGCGACAGTTCGTCGAGTTAGTTCTCAGTCAAATGAGCAAAATATTGCATTACATTCCATCTTTGCTCGTCTGTTTTTTGATCTGCCTATTTTATCCAAGTCTCTCTAGATATGCATGGATCTTAACCGTTCTACTCTGTTTTTTAAAACTGTTTGCTCACTGTCATCTTACGTGTTAATGCATTTGCAGGCTGTTGGTGTTAAATCTTTGCTGAAGATGCTTGCATCCATGTTTAAGGTTTACTCAGATGAGTGATTTTTTACCAATCAGAGGAGATTAGTTTAGTCCTATGACTGCCAGAAAGTTGCATCTGAGGCGTGTGATGTATTTGATTTGTATATGTTAAAATAGAAGGTTTCTGTACAAAATCAGCTCACCCTGAGAATCGATTTGATAATTTTATTGTTAGAATAACTTCTTATGAATTTTTTTTATGTAAAAGTTTGATAATCAATATTAATTATAAATAAGTTAAGACCGTTAACAATGAACACCACAACAACATAAATAATTTTTTTTAGTGACAATCTACTTGTCTAAGGTCAACGTTCATTGCTTTTCGTTATTGTTACTTTAACAAAATTTATAGAAGGAGAAAAATTAATTTGAAACATCAGCAAAATAATATTGTTAACCCTTATAGAAAATTATTTTTTATTAAACTGCTGCTTTGAAGGCTTTTCTAGATAATTCATCAATGCAATTTTATGATTTTTCCAAAAATATGTATATATAATTATTGCATTATAAAAGTACAAGTAGATCAAACTGTTGGATTCTAGACTCATTTTAAAGAAATATCCTCGAACATTAAAAATGAGTCTAACCTAAATAACTCAAATGCTTAGCAATAACTTGTGACATAAAAGACAACAAATTTATGTTAATAGACATCTTTTGTAGCTTAAGATATTAATTTTATTTAGAGCAGATTTTGTTTCATATTATTCAAATTAAGTTTATCGAAAATAGTCATAACTGAAACCAAAATTACTTAGAAGAGTTGAATGATAAGGAAAAGAAGAAAAACATTAAAAGGATGAAAGTTTGTCCAAGTGAGTCACTAAAACAAATTATTAGTGGCGACTATTATAAGTATTAGCAGTGACTAATTTTGCCACTAAATTTTGTTTTTAGTGGCGACTATTATAGGCATTAGCAGCGATTAATGTTGCAACTAAAACATTCTTTTAGTTGCCAGTTTAATGGTTATTAGCAGCGACTAATATTGCAACTAAAACTTTCTTTTAGTGGCGACTTTAATGGGTATTAGCAGCGACTAATGTTGCCACTAAAACGATCTTTTATGGCGACTATTATAGGAATTAGCAGCGACTAATGTTGCTACTAAAATTACTTTTAGTGGCGACTATTATAGGCATTAACAGCGATTTATTTTGCCACTAAAACATACTTGTAGTGGCGACTATTATAGGTATTAGCAGCGACTGATGTTGCCACTAAAACATTCTTTTAGTGACGACTATTTTGGGAATTAGCAGCGAGTGATGTTGCCACTAAACAGTCTTTTCGTGGCGACTATTATCGGTATTAGCAGCGACTAATGTTGCCACTAAAACATTCTTTTAGTGGCGACTATTTTGGGAATTAGCAGCGACTAATGTTGCTTCTAAAACTTACTTTTAGTGGCGACAATTATAGTCATTAGCAACGACTAATGTTGCCACTAAAACAAGGTATTAACAGTCGCTATTGTTGCCACTAAAACAATGTCTCCTTAAGAAAATTATTTTTCTCTAGTACTCGAGGTTTAAAGGAATAGATCCTATCAGGATGGAACGATTTTATTCAGAAGTGTATTGATACAAAACCAATGGTGTCAATGAGTCACTCAACATGAGCAAAGTACACGAATATTTAATTGTGTAAAAGAAGAAGAAGAAATTCATATTTTTTATTGTTTTAAAATGAGAAGAATTCCCTTTATTTATAAACAAAAAAAGTAGTGTGAGCAAATACTTATTGTGCCTTATCGTAAATGTCACAGTTCTTTGAAAAAGTTACAACCCTTCAGAAAGGTCACAACCTTTCATAAAAGTCACAATTTTTCATAAAAGTCGCAACTGTTCATAAAAGTCACAACTTTTCATAAAAGTCACATATTTCATGAAAGAGAAAGGGTATTTTTAAAAATAAATATATTTAAAAGGAAATTCTTGCTTATGATGGCGCCACGTAGGCAGCTGCACCTAGGGTTCTCTTTTATATAAATATATGATTTCGGTTAAAATCGCCCATCTAACCAACATATTATGAGTGGTCTTGAATTTTTGCGACACATCCAATTTTAAACGTCACTCATTACTCACTAGTAGGGATGTTCATGGTTCGGTTTGGATCGGTTATTGATTAAAACCAAAACCAAACCAAACGAAAAAAATAACCGTCGGTTTGGTTATTGACGGTTTGGTTCAATTTTTCTGATTTTTTCGATTTGAAAGTAATAAATTTTTGAGGACATGCGTATCTTGATAAACACAAAACCTAGTACATGAGTAATCCACCGAAAAATTATTGTCGGTTCAATTAAGCAATTAAACAATACTAAAGTTATCATTGCACGCACAAAGTGATTCAATTAAGAGAATGTGTAACTATCTTATGAAAGATATAGTAGGTAAAGACTAAAGTAATGAATTTTGATGGACTTGGACTTATGATTGTAATAGATGGACTAAAATTTAAGTGTTGGATTGAGAAAATGATAAAGTTAAAGATCTAAGTTACTAAAAATTTAACAAAATATTTATATTTTATTTATGAATGATATATAAATAATTATAAAATTTATATATATAATTTATCGGTTCGATTTGGTTATTTTTATAGTTATTTTTTAATAAAATCAAAATCAAATCAAATAGTATCAGTTTTTAAAAATTTAAAATCAAACCTAACCAAATCAAATAAAATTTCAATTTTTTGAATTGATTTGATACAAATTGCGATTTAATTTGATTTTTTAACCATAATCATTAACAGCCCTACTGACTAGGTAGGTGCATGTCTTTAAGCCCAATAATTATTAAGCCCAATTGTCTCAGGAGTCAGGGGAGTGCCATTTCATAAAATCGGACTTCACGCGCTCTTAGGCGTCACACTTTCTTTTCTCACAAAATAATTTCGGTTCCGCAACTTTTTGAGCGTACTGGAAAAGCATTTTCCCAAAGCAAGAAAAATACTTCAGTTTATTTCTTGATTCCAATAACCATTTCTCTCTCCCGAATCACAAAATATATATATATTTCTTGATTCGACTTTTATACCATCTTTTTTGGCTCTTCGATTCACGCATCTCTCCCTCTTCTTTTTTTTTATCTTTCCAATTGGCGCTGTTATCAAAATTTTGAATTTCAGCTGGGAAGAATGATGTGACTGTTCTTGTGGAATTCCCTTATGGTGAGTTCAATTTCAATTCCAGTATTTGTTGATTCTGATTAAATTTAGTTAAAAGTTTTGATTGAGTTTTATATACATTTATTATTAATTATTCTTCCGATATTGCTGTAATTGGGTGGATTTTTGTTCTGCATGCACCCTAGGTTTTGATTTTTAGACGCATAGTTATTGAATTCTCTCTCTCAAATAGTCAAATTTGTGTAAGCTCCTTCTGAAACACAGCCTCTTTAATTCCACCAGGTAAAGCTAAGGTTTGCACACACTTTAACCTCGCCAGATCACACTTGTGGTATTTAATTGGGTATGTTGTTGTTGTAAATTGTCAAATGTGTGTGTTTCAGAAATTCCAGTTACATATTATGCATTTGCAATGGAGGCAAGTGAACCCAAAATTGAGGATAGTGCTGTTCCTGTAACAAGCACAATCAGGGCTTTGGAGAAGGAGATTGCTCATCCTATTGTTTACCAGCTTGTCCGGGTATGTCTTGTGAATACAGTAATTGAAATTTGTCATTTTATCGGTCTAGCACCATAAGGGCTTATGTTTTATTTATTGTTTGTAAACATAATACTAGGGTATATACTTGTGTTAATTTTCTGTACTTTATGGAAAGATCTGAGTTGCTAGTGATCAGCGAATGGTTGGAGAATAATTTGCTTCCTCAACATGGAACAAATGTTTTACTTACAGTTTTGAGGGAGCTTCTTTGTTAATAACCTGATCATTTTTCTACCTTCCATCTTTATTCACCATTCGGCCAAATAATGGAAGAAAGTTCATTGTTTAAAAATATTGATATGAATCATTTGCTTCTATATTGATAAAAAAATGAAAGAAGGTAAGTACTAATTCTCAAAAAAAAATGGAAGAAGATCATGATTTGTACTTGGGGATAGAAAAGCAGTTAAAGGCTGAATCCGCAGGCAAAGAGAGTTGAAAGAGAATTTTATTGTTCTTCTCAAATGGGAAGGGGGTGGTGGTGGTGAGATAGTTACTTGAGAAAATTTTAGGTCATTATCTAGAGCGTTGATGTTAGCTCCCTTGTTGTTAGATCATATGTTGAGCGAATAGCTCTAGGTTAAGACTTATTAGAAAGAAGTATCCCTTGAGCTCACTCTATATAGTACTCCCTCCATCCCAATTGAGTGTCTCAGTTTAACTAGGCACAAAGTTTTAAGAAATAAAGGGGGAGACTTTTGAATCTTGTGGTCTTAAATTAATGATGTGTGTAGTCCTTTAAATCTCGTGGTCTTAAACTTGCCATGTTGGAATTGGAAAACTTGCTAAATATAGAAATGATTATAGAAACAGGCACACTTTTGGGACATACCAAAATGGAAAGGTAGACACTTAAATTGGGATGGAGGGATTAATTAGCATCACCATCGCCTTTTTGATTTTCTTCCCCTATTTTGTGGCGACAAAGAATTATTTTCTTTTTGTAAGGGTCTGGGGTCATCATATTGATTTTAGGTTTCCATCCTCAATCTTGTCGGAAATAAATACAAATTTTGGATTTTCCAGAAAGGTAGTTCTAGAAAGGTGTTTTCTTTCAACACCGCCTTCTATGTTACCTTTTGTTTTGTGGTTGACATTTCTTCTCCTCATAAATGTTTTTTTAAAAATTGGTCCTATTGTACAACTCACAGTGGCTTTTAAGTGTAATACCATACTTGGGTCTATATTTGTTAGAATTCTATTAGGAGGATTATATTTTTCCTCCAAATTTCCTTCTGGAACTTTTTCCCAAGTTGTAAAGGTAAATCACACATTCAACTTGTAGCCGGAGAACCAAGTTTGGTGTGGTTTTAGAGAGTAATCGATGGTCACTACAATTGTGTAGGTTGATGGCGATGGGAGATTAGTCCCGGCAACTCAGGATGAAATTATGGTGGTTGAGGACTTGCTTGAAGATGATAAGTGTGAATCCAAGCTTGTTCCAGATACCAGACAGATTTCAGAATCCTGCATAACTGAAGCATACCTTCTTGAGAGAAATTCATTTCAAGTTACAGAAGGTTTAGAACTTGATTTTAAATAATTCACTTGTCTTCAAATTAATTTGTGACTATGTTTACTTCAAATTATTGGAGCTAAAGGGTGGTTCGTTTTGGCCTTTCCTCAATGAGAATTATTTACTGATAAATTAGAGTCTGAATATCCTGTTGTTGGTGCAGAAAAGTCAAATGTGTTAGTTGACCCAGTGCCTGACTTGGGAAAAATAGATGCTCCTGAAAAGGTATGTAAGTTGCACTCTTCAGCTTTGCTTTCTACATCTTCTTGATCTAGGGCCTTTTTCTTACTTCCTTTCTCTCATTTTTTGTGTGGTGGTATTTGACTGGGTATGGAGTTAGAAAGGAAGGACGATATTTTGATCTTTTGGTCTTAAACATGCTATAACATTTATGTGGTTATAAAAGTATGCCATTAAAAGTAAAATGATAAGTTAAATGTTAAATTGCTTCCAAGTTTAGAATCTGACGTTCGGAATAAATTGAAATGGACAGAGTGCCATATAAAATAGAACAAAAAGATGGAGTGAGTGATTTTGTAGTATGAGATGTTGTGTTAGATGAAGGAGGGGGTTTCAGTATGCTGACTATCATATTAAAGATAGTTACATCAGTTTAAAAAATAGGAGGTTGCTGTGAAGGAACAATATGTTGCTACTCACCTAGGAGTGCTTTACATTGGCTGACATGAGCCTGAATTGAGTGGAAGTGATTCAGAGTATTCATATCGCTGGAATAAACTAGTTTGGCTCAACTTATTTGTCATGTTACTGTGTCTAACAAATTTTTTCTTTGTGGTCAACTGTGATTGTTTGATTTTGAATCATTCACCTATTAGAGTTGTTGTATCTTGTTTAGTGTTTCTGTGTGCGACATTAGAGAGTCAAAAGAAGTATATTATGGTTTTTGTATACTTCGTTTTGTTTCTACTAATGTTAGTAGTGACTGTATTGCGACTTATTAGTCGTCTTTGATTGATTTAGACTGGAATAAACTTCCAGGTGGCTGTTCATGGATTGGCTCCTCTCTCAGAACTCAACTATGTTGACCAATCTGTGAGGACTAATGTATGCTCCAATTCCCAGGATGCACCAAATGAGGATACACCATCAACTTCTGCTGCTGGTTCTAGTTGGAAGCCAGACTTTTCAAAGTTGGAGGGAAAGATATGTTTAGATGATCTACCAGTTAAAGAACTTCAGGAAATTTTTAAAGCAACTTTTGGAAGGGAAACTTCCGTCAAGGACAAACAGTGGCTTAAGAGGAGGATTACCATGGGTCTGACCAATTCATGTGATTTTTCATGCACTACGTTCATAATAAGAGATAATGTAGTGGTGAAAAAAGGTGAAGAACAGATATGTCATCGTGTAAAGAGCAGAATTTCTGCAGATTCCGAAGATGGAGTGGCAAATTCAAACTCTAGAGGGTCATTAAGTGATCATGATAACAGAATAAATGATGATGCTGATCTTTCTGGGGCTGATGTTTCCAGTTCAGCCTTTGAAAGTTGTAATGTTACTAAAGATTTGAACACAGATCAGATAACAGCCAAAAGAGCTCGCAAACCAACAAAAAGATATATTGAAGAGCTATCAGAAATAGAATCTAGGGAAACCAGTGAAAAGTTAGCATCGCCAGATAAAATCTCCAGATACCAATTTGCATGTCCAGAAACTCATATAATGCCCACCAAAAATGTGAGGTCAAATGCGAGACCTCTGGTCACCAGGCAAGATTCTCTGGGAGGTTCTGGGGTTCAAATTCCATTTGTTTCTCGGATTCGAAGGAGCCGTCCGCGTGAGAACTTCATGCCTCTTTTGGTAATATAAATATCTTAAATATAGACTTATAAATGCTTACATGGTTCATTCCTAGCATGTATTTGTATATTGGGACTTATAATTTATAATTGTTTCTATGAGTATAAAACCCCACATATAGACATGACTTTGCACTCCATATCCATGTGAATGAAACTTTTGGGCTACTTGGATCACTTGCAATTTGGCTATACTTTTCTTCCTTGCATAGATTATTTAATTTCAGTTTGAACTGCATTTGTCAGATGATTCTCTGTTTGCATTTCCAACGTACTATGTACATGTCAGTGTGTGTGTGTGTGTGTGTGTTTCTCAATGAATTCATTATGCCCATCTATATCAAGTTGAATCATTGATCTTTTGAATTAAATTACGTGGTTTTTAGACTTTGAATTTCAGCTTTAATGTCATGTACTACTATGGCTGATGGAAACATTATTTTTGTTCCTCTGGGTTATTTATGCACTTCAAGTTGAATATTGCAGAAACTTCAGCCCAGTGGTATGGACATGGCGACCAGACAAGTAAGGAGTGCTTTTGACATATCTGGGCCACAAGAAGATGATAAGAGAAATAATGACCTGATCAAGACCAGCTCATCTCCTGGATGGATTCAACAGCCTGTAAATAGAATTTCCCTTTTCTACTATTTGCCTTTGAATTCTGTGTGCGCTTGATTTTTTCAAGTCACTTACAATATTTCTTTAGTCAAATATTGCTCCCTTTAACCCAAATGAATCATCCCTTTTTTTTGTTGGTGACTCTCTATTTTCCTTTTCTCCCTCTCAAATTGATGATGATATTTTGTGGAACTCCTTTTGCTTTCTAGCTTATTGCTGCTTGTGAAAAGGATGAGCATTACAGTGGGATGAAAATTGTTGAGCTAGAGAATGACGTAGAGGTGAATGACTGCTCTGAGGACAATTCAGATGATAATGTGGTGATTGTACCCACCCAAAAAGGAGGAATGAGGAGAAAACATCATCGACCTTGGACTATCAATGAGGTTGCTAAGCTAGTGGAAGGTGTAGCCAGGTATGGTGCTGGTAGATGGTCTGAGATAAAACGGCTTGCTTTTTCATCTTGCCCTTATCGAACTTCGGTGGACCTGAAGGTTGGTATTGGCTTGTCTATTTAATAGAATCTAGTATTTGGAATTCATTGGGAATAAATTAGTTCGGGACTGTTTGTTGTACATGTGATGTAATGCTGCAAATTATCTATGTATTTGCAGGACAAGTGGAGAAATCTGCTGAAAGCTAGTTTTGTGCAGTTGCCTGCAGAAAAAGGGGTTAGCATTATTTGAATTATTATTATGCATGTTGTTTCATTGTTGTTGATGATTATATCAAGGACTTCTTTCAACTATAAGACGGCTTCATACATTCACTCTGTTTCAGTAGAAAGTGGTGATTTACCTTGCATGATATTATAAAGAAGGTAAGGGATTCTAGAGGACGTTGATATAGTTAGTTTTCAACTTATCAACAGGAATTAGTTATAGGATTTTACTTTATTAGACGACGACTGCAAATTAGAGGGAGAAATTCTGGAAAGCTTCAATGATTTCTGTAATCAAAACAAAAAACTAAGGTGAAATTGAAGAAAATGGAGCAACCTTATAAATTTCTATTGTCACTCCCTTTCCTTTCAACTCCGTCTAGATTCTCCTCTGCATCAATATTCTCCTCAAGTTTTTCTCATAATATCTCATAATTTAGGTTTAATAACTCTGTTTTTAGATATTTGAATTATTTTAAGCCAAATCCCCGCACCCGTATCCATACATGAATCCGTATCCCCGAATCATAAAATTTAAATTATAGAGGATCCGACCTCTAGATCCACACTGTATCGGACACTTGCACCCGTGTTTGAGTAACTTAGCTGAGCATTAGCCCCCTCCTTTTTTTTTGTGGAAACTATGGGACTGATCGTAGTATCCTTCTTAACTTCATATTTGTGATGGTGCAGATTCTGAATTCCCGGAAACAAGCTTCAGTTCCGATCCCTGCTCCAATTCTCTTGCGTGTGAGAGAGCTTGCTGATATGCAAGGTCAGATCCCACCAGTTATTAGTGCATGCAAGTCAAGTGGACATAGTAGTAGTGATAGAAGTGTACATGAAGCTAGGTCTGGATTCCTGTAATTTCAACATCATAAAAAGATTTGCTTTTTTGGAATAAGCCCGATGGTGATTGGCAAACAGTTCACTAACCATTATATTTCATGTGCTAATGCTACTTTTTGTGTGATTCAACCTTTTGTACTCATCTTGGTAGCTTTTAATTCAAGGTCGCGAAGTCGAGAGCAATTTTGTTTTCCTTCCCACATCAGAAGACAGCTAGTAAGACTGCTATTCCTGCTTAGATTGTTCTAGTTGGTCATATCCCAGTCAGCATATTTTTAATTTGACGTTGAAAATTGTTCGATATCCCAGCTCACATTTCCCGCCCGGTATCCAATGCCCGTGAATTCTTGGTGGTACAATCCCCAACTTTTTAAAGCAGCGATTTGGTCTACCATGTGACATGAGTTGACCTTGAATGAAGCAGTAAAGATTTATACGGCCGACCACCACTTGTTTGAGATTGAGGCAGAGTTTGATTTGATCTACCATGTCAAAAGATGTGCTTTCCAATTCGTTTGACATATGTAACAAGATACTGGGTACATCTCCATCAACTACTGCACGGACAATCAGATCTGCAAATAAAAGTATGGTGGATTTGTGTACATGGAACTTGAGAAAGAAGATTGGTGTTTGTGTGTTAAAATGGGAAATTCCAGAGGAAAAATGATAATGATAACAACTTTATCTTAGTATAGCAACCTAGTTTTTAAAATCAGTTATGATGGATGTCCAGACTCTCAATGATGAGGTCTCATCCCCAAGTCATTACAACAATATATCCACTGTGTGCTCAGATCTTACACAATGAAATAAATTCATCGCTGCTCTTTTATAAGATGGATCATTGGTATATCTTTCAAACTCAAATGTGCATGAATAGGAGAAGAACAAATTGTAAAGAGTTAACAGGTTTCATCATATGTTTATTAGATATATGCACTTAAATTTTGCAAAGGGAGTATATAACAAACTAGAAATCGTAAGGTGATGTGAAGTTATAAATTATTGTTTGGAATATACAATTTTACTACTTATCTATATATATATATATATATACATAAATAATATTTCATACATATTTAGAAAAAAAATATTTATAAAATACCAGTATGTATATGCATGGTATATTTTTGGGATATACAATTTACATGTTGTATTTGTTTGTTACACGAGATAACATGGAATATCACTGGGTAAAACTTATACATCATTATAAAATACTTATATATAAATTTTATTTCAAATTTAATTCTGAATGACCTACCTTATTCCATATCAAATTTGGGATAAAATTAGTTTAAGAATTATAATTTTGAAATAATTTAATCCGTGAATCAAACCACTTTAATATATAAGTTTTTTTTTTTTAATAATACACAACAACGTCAATTACTATCATTACTAGATTATCAATTAATTTGTCTGTATTTTTTTTTTGAATAAATGAAATAATTATGTAAATATTTCTTCACGAAATAGAAGTGTATAAAGTTAAAATTAAAAATGAGGGCTCCAAGTTGAGGCATTCTTCATTCTGAACCCTCCTCCTCGTCGGCGAACGGCTGCTCTTCTTCTGTTATCTTTTGCTTCCAACTCACTTTATCGGCGGAGAAGCAGAATCCAGTGGCCGGCTGCCGGAATCTCAGTTGAGCTGCGTGGTTAGAAGTAAGAGCTGTTTAAGTTTATAAAACTGTTCAATTTATGCACAATTCCATTCCTATTGTTTCTCTTTGTTAAATATTCTGCTGAATCACGCATTGACTTAAACATACCGTCTCGTATTCTGAATTGAGCTTCTCTAGCTAAGTGGAATTTATTGAAAAAAAAGAGGTCAAATCGAATCGGTATATCTCAATGAGCCCGTAGGTTAATGTTAGTATGTTAGTTTATTTGCTAGTTAACATCTCTAATAACTCTACACAATTGAGTATGAAGAGTATTAATCGCACACCTCATTTTTGTTAAAGTATTGGTTAATTTCTGCTTTTACTTGCCCCCAATTTTTCCAATCTATATCTACTAGAGTCTAGAGTGGCCTCACAGTTTGATACTCCATTACTATTGCCTATTGTTTGATTTCTTTTATCTATTTGTATGATATGTTTATCCTCTTTATGCTCACTCCTCATTTTCGAACATTTTCTATATGGTGGTTTGAAATGGAAGTTAAAACATAACGAGACCCATTTAATTCCCAACCCATGTCCTTGGAATTTTTTTGAACTTTTACTGCTTATAATTATAGCTCATTATAGTACAGACAACCATTTCTCATAGCATTTTCTTCTGTATTAGTTCCATTTTTTAAGTACATTATACATGTGACACGGACGACCTATGGGTCATTGTCAAAATATATGATATCTAACTTGGTCCCTGTGTCTCTGGCTTCCTTGTTCTGCTTGTCGGTCTTTTTACTGCAACTTTCTTTCTTTTCTTGAAAGATTAGTTGTTTCATGTTTGGTTGCGTGTACTTTTCTTGAGCATCACTTTTGTCATGGGACTGTTTGTTGAACTGAACTTGATCTGTTCTCTTCTATATATTTTATGCAGATAAACTAAAGAACCATGGGGATTGTAGAGAGGATCAAGGAAATTGAAGCCGAAATGGCTCGTACTCAGAAAAATAAAGCAACTGGTAACTTCCATAGTCACATCACTAAAGCCTTTATGCCTACCTATAGGTTGTGTCTTATACTACTGACTTAGAATGTTTGTTTCACTTTGAGTTTAAGCTATAACTCAGACAAGAACTGGTATTACTGTTACTGAAGCCCCATTAGGCATCACTGTCAATGAATCTTCATTGCCTCTCAGTCTTAGTGCACATTAATCAACATAGACACTCAGAAAGTCTACTAAGAGTCTGTTCAACATTGGTAGATTAGAACTATAGGGTTTTAGTCCTACAAAGGACACCATCTTTTTCATTGGGGCACCACTGGATATTCAAAATTCAGAAACGAGATTTCAAAGCAGGAATTTGTCAAAAGAGATCACCCTTTGCCATTTAGCACAGGATTATATTTGTTTGTGACTCAACTATTTGTTACTTTTTCGTCTTATATAGAGATGACAAGAGCTTAAGCTGTATTCTAGGACAATGTAAATATTTTCTTACACTAATCGGTTCAATGGCACTTATTGTCCGTTATGGGCCTAGGGCGGCACAAATTTGTCTGTTTGGGCTACGCCACATCAAGCCCCAAAAGTGCGCGTACCATGTGAACTTGATTTATGCTTTATAAAACTCTTCACTTTCCTCTCTGTGGGATTCACCGAACGTGTAATGTGCACCTTATCTTCCGAAGCATGCCCGTCCTGGTTGACTTGTCCTCGTCACTTGCCTCCGTTAGGGGAGTCACAAGTATATATTTACCTATTATAGAAGGTTGCTTTCTATTTCTTTAAGGTTATAAATTGATATTTGTATCAAGAAGCACCTGTCGTTGCCTTCTAAGTTACATGATTGTGCAAATATTTTTTTTACACCGACAATGCATATAACTTATACTCAAAAGAAAATTATTTGTTACATTTCTTGGAGTCCCTTGGAGATCCATTCTTATGCTCTTAATTCCTTTGTGATTGAGGATCTTTTGTGAACTCCTCTCTTTTTATTGAACTTCTCCCGAAATATTTTCTTCAGAAGCTTAATAATCGACTTCAACTGTCATGCAGAATATCATTTGGGTCAGCTGAAGGCTAAGATAGCAAAGCTGAGGACACAATTGTTAGAGCCCCCCAAAGTATGTCTTTTTGATATTTCAACTGTTAATTGGGAGGGGTCAATTTCCTGTTATCTTAGTCTCATGGAGTTCCCATGATATAATTGTGTCCTATATTATCATATCAACAAAAATAGTTGCGCTGTACTCATTATTTTTTCCACCGGTGACCACCTTTTCTCGTGTTCTTGCTTTTTCTGATAGACCAAGCAATAAATTCCTGATTATGTCTGTGAAACAGGGTTCTAGTGGTGCTGGAGAAGGTTTTGAAGTTACGAAATTTGGCCATGGACGTGTTGCACTGATAGGATTTCCAAGGTTTATCATTTCCCTTTTTTCGTGATTTTTGGCCAGTCATAAAAGTTTAATTGTCATCAGGCAGAACAATTTCCAAAGCATTTGATATACTCATAGTTCTGATAGATTATGTAATTGCATCATAAATTGCTTTTGATTACTTCTTATAGTTTTGATTTCCTTCCTTGGTCTTGATATATTGATTGTTAGTAACTTAAGATGCTGGTGCCCTTTGACATGAGATTTGGCATGGGAGACCATATAAATAGTGTTAACTTAATCCGAATCTTGGTGACTTTTAGTGACATTTTAACTGCGGCCAGTTTGGTAATGGGAGCAGAAGGTTGATCCTCATCATTTAAATATGATACTAGTGCCCCTTTTTCTGATATTCTTAGGCGAGGAGAACTGGGCATGGTTTTAAACTAAGACATAATAACTGGTCCTATTTGGTAATGAGGCACACAATTTCAGTCTGCACTTGCCTGAACTACCTGCTCCATGGTGTCTTAGAGCCTGTTCTGCCAAGCTATGAACTTATTTGGAGAAGTACTTATCAGAAGTGCTTTCTTAAAAAAAGTGATTTAAGAGAGTAGCAATTAGTATTTGATTAACTCGTTTGAGAAGTGCTTTTGTTAGTAGTTTGTGTTTGGCCAATATTTTAAAAAAAGTGTTTTAAATGATTAACTTGCGAAAAGTATGTATATAAGTTTCCATCTATTAATTGTTAAACACTTATTTTCTGGTAATAAATCTGTCTAATTTTAATAAGATATGGGCTTCATTAAAAGATAAATATCATCTAAATAGATAAATAAGCTTGCATGTTATGATTTGTAATTTCAGATTTAGTTTAACAACTCTTGAATTTAACACCAAATAAGTTTCAGTGGAACTAAAAGAAAAGAGTTTGAGCTCTTTTTTTTTTGGTTGACTTTGGCTATGCGCATGTATCCCAAAGTGACGTATAGTTTTTGGTAATGTGTATGCTCGAGAGAAAAGGTTTGGAATTCTACCTCCCCTTATACAGCAGCTTTGTGGTGGACCACCACATTGACCTGTGGTGGTGTTTGTTATTAAGTCTTGCCCTAAACTATAAGAACGCACAAAGAAATTATGCAACACAATCTATTAACATTATCTACATTTCTATTAGGTTCCACATTTTATCTTTTTCATACTCCCCCCTCCTTGTTGCTAGATCAAGAAAAAGCCTTTGGATTGAGATCCACAACAATGCATAACAACTATGGATTCCAATTATTCTTCTCAAGATTCTATTTCATCCACTTGAGATTTTAAAACTAAAATAGGTTGGGTGAGCTTGCAAATTCACATATTCTCATTGTAAGTGTGGGGCAAATGGCGCCCTCTACTTCTACTTCTAACTAAAGGCTAACAACTGGCATTGCAAGCAAATAGAAATCCTCCGCCCGTTTGAGCCGGAAAGCACCTACATGTTGTCATTATAAAAGGGAGAGATTTAAAAAGCATGTAAAATAAGGAGAGATTTAAAAAGCATGTAAAATTAGTGTTCTTTACTTTATCTTTTCACCGTTGTTGTAGACATTTCAAAAGCTTGTTCAGATAAGCTATTAACCTTCTTTGGTTTTTCTTTTTGATAGTGTGGGAAAGTCTACACTCCTTACAATGTTGACAGGAACACATTCTGAAGCTGCATCATATGAGTTCACAACACTTACTTGCATCCCTGGTATTATCCATTACAATGATACTAAAATTCAATTGCTTGATCTTCCGGGAATCATTGAAGGTGCATCTGAAGGCAAGGGGCGTGGTAGGCAGGTAAATTGAAGATGGCTTTAGCAAATTGACAAACAATGTATGTTGTACCTTGTATAGTTGCTGGCGCTCTTGATTGTGAATACAATCTCTGAACAATAGTCATTTTGTACAGGTCATTGCTGTTTCTAAGTCAGCGGACATTGTATTAATGATTCTCGATGCTTCAAAAGTAAGTGATGATAATTCATTTTGATAATTGTGCCTGTTGGGGTTTATTTTTATTCTCTTTTGGTCATATTCGTTTGGTTACAATTGCACCTCAGCTCTGGCCAAGCTCAGGCTGTACTAAATTAAGCTTCTCTGAGCCCGCCTCAATCCTTGTAGCAGATTCGAGCTTGGGCTGAGTTGGCACGGCCAGAATTGTAGGTAAAAGTGTCATAAAAAAGAACCGAATAATTAAAAGAAATGATGCCAGTCTGTTTCTCAGCTGGTGAACACCTGGGGATGTTCCCTCTATATATGCTCTCACCTATTAAAAACTTAATTATGCACGCCAATACAGAAAAAAATCACAAACATAATAGTAGATGACCCAAAAAACATAGTACGTATTGTTCTTTGATCTCAGTGGTATAGAGAAGAAACAGAAAAAGAAGGCACACTGCACACATGGTACCAAAACAACAAAAAATGGAACATGATAAAAGAAGAGTTCATTTAAGTTTCTATTCTTATTTCCAGCATTAATCTCGAGCAACATCAATGTTTCATTACATGTTAAACCGAATAAGAATTAAGTCATCTCTCTGTCCAGATATTCTGTTAGCTGATGCTTTCTTTTTTCCTTGATTCACTTGACTCTTAATTAAATATACAACAACAGAGTGAAGGCCATCGGCAAATATTGACAAAGGAGCTGGAAGCGGTGGGCCTGCGATTAAACAAGAGACCTCCTCAGGTGATCCATTATGCTATATTATTCATATTGCGGTTCTGTGTCCTAGTTCTGATAACATATATATTCATTTGTCTCCTTTTGTCTATCTGTTTTTCTGATTCCAAAGACTTCCACATGTGTTTGGAAGATCTTCTCAATAATTAATTGCTTATGCACACAACTAGCCTGCCTTATTATTATTGCATGATCTTATAGCAGGGTACATTATATAGATCTAGGCTCCTTCCTGTCCTTAAGTAGTTAGCTAGAAAATGTTCTTTCTCACAATATTTCTGTCTAGAAAAGACCTTTTCCTGGTCTTTAAAGTGTTAATTTAAAATCCATGCCATCATTGGCTATGTTGCTCGGACTCTTCAAAAATCTCATCGGGTGCGTGTCGGATCCTTCAGAAGTAGTGCATTTTTGGAGGATCCGAAACGGATGCGGCAATATTTTTGGAGAGTCCGAGCAACTTAGATCATTGGTTGTGTATCTTCCGATAGAAAGATTGAATGTCAGGGCTTAACTTAATTGTGCAATGGTTGCAGATATACTTCAAGAAGAAAAAGACTGGTGGAATTTCTTTCAATAGCACTCTGCATCTGACACATGTGGATGAGAAGCTATGCTATCAAATTCTGCATGAATACAAGATCCACAATGCTGAGGTATTGTTGAATGCGGTGATTTTTATCATTGGAAAACTCCAGTTTGAATTTTTTTTCTTCTGCTTTGTTTCCCTACCTTACAGTCTTTTGTTCACCTTTTTAGTTGTTATTTCGTGAAGATGCTACAGTGGATGACCTAATTGATGTTATTGAAGGCAATCGTAAATACATGAAGTGCATATATGTCTACAATAAGATAGATGTTGTTGGTATTGATGATGTAGACAGATTAGCCCGACAGCCAAACTCCGTTGTCATCAGCTGCAACATGAAGGTATTTCCAAATTTGTGAGATTCATTTGACTGCTGATAAGATGAGCTATAGCATGTTTTCGTGATCCATAAGCTCATTGCTCTATCTAATTTTGTGTCAAGGTGCTACTTTCATTATAATTCGTCGGTTTTTGACATTTGCAAACATATATATTGGGACCAAGATCAAATAACATAGTTGAGTATTTTGGGTGCGCATAAAGTTAACTGCAGTTCATGATAGTATATGAAGTCTTTTCTTTTGTGTGGCTCTGGAGAATTTCCAAAACTTGGTTTGGCAAGGAGACATCTCTCTTACCTGTAGTTTATCCTTCTGCAAATAATAAGAACTCTTATTTTCCCAGGGTCACCAAGATACTTTCAAGTTGGTTTTTGATCTTGATGATGGTACAGAAAAAAAAGATTTTCTTTGTTTTCCTTTGCCTAATTTGGACATGGCTTTGGAATAAGGGCTCACTACCTCTGATTTTTGAATTTGGCAAACGATCTCTACATACTGACATGCTCTTTAGAAGTTTTCTGTCTTGTCTAATAGTTAACGTTGCACTTATTTTTATGATACAGCTGAATCTGGACAGATTGCTTGCAAAAATGTGGGAAGCGATGGGTCTTGTCAGAATTTACACAAAGCCTCAAGGCCAGCAACCAGACTTCACAGATCCTGTGGTCCTTTCTGCTGTATGTTATGTTGCACATCATGCTTGAAGATTTTCTTTCTTTCCATGCTTGGTTACTCTAGAAATTTCATTCACTGATCATAGATTGGTGGAGATGGTCTCGTGTTAAAATAGTAACTTGAGAACCCCCACAGAGGGAAATAATTAATTTCCTGCTCATTACTTTTCTCTAATTGTGTTGATGCATCTTCTTTGTTGTTAATGATTTTAGGATAGAGGTGGCTGTACGGTAGAAGATTTCTGTAATCACATACATCGGA
The DNA here is from genome assembly GCA_029582725.1 of Solanum chiquidenum. NCBI lineage: Eukaryota > Viridiplantae > Streptophyta > Magnoliopsida > Solanales > Solanaceae > Solanum > Solanum chiquidenum. The sequence goes on along the minus strand of JAJOOS010009591.1, from coordinate 15,938 downwards.
GTCTTGTTAAGGATGTGAAGTATGTGTTGGTGTGGGGTACTAGTGCAAGGCACTCCCCCCAGCATTGTGGCCTTGCGCAAATGCTTGAGGATGAAGATGTGGTGCAGATTGTTAAGAAAAAGGTAAAGGATTTCTGCTTGTGCTTTTCACATTTGCTCTCCATCAATAGTGTTATCAGCTCTGGCATATCGAGCTATTTCTTCTGGCCATCATATTCAGAGGTGTATAAGCTTCATGACCATATGGTGATTTGGCATTTCTTCAGGCAACATGCAATGCCATTAGCTTCTTTCTAGTCTAATTAAATAGGAATTTGTGTCACAAAAGTATGAGTGGTCTTATCGACCAAAGCACTCAGGATGCGGAAGTTAGGACAGCTAAGGTTAAGATGTATAGAGGTGTAGTTTGGTGCCAATGTCATCAAACTAGGTGTTCCAGAGAGAGTTGATGCCTGTGATGCTCACAAATAGTTTATGCTATGCAGGAGAAGGACGATGGAGGAGGTAGAGGCCGGTTCAAATCACATTCTAATGCTCCTTCTCGTATATCTGACCGTGAAAAGAAGGCTCCATTGAAGACTTGATTGAGCCAGATAGTGGAGGTGCTAGTTCTATATGCCGATCTGGAAGAATGCATGTGCCAGGTATTACTATTGAAGAATGAGATATACAATGAGAATAGCTAGAGGTTTCTTCAACTTTATGAAGTGAAACCTATTTATCAGAAGTGGCTCGAAGATTTCAGTGTTGTATTCTATATTTGATCATGTTACACTTTAGAGTAAGTATAATATTTGGGGACATGCTTTTTTCCTCCAGATAATATTTACTGCTGTTCATTTGTGAAATGTGAGATAAAAAGTTTTGGTCTTAGATCCTAAGTGTCTAGGCGATAATAATTGGATATCCTAGCTTCATGTTATCTGCTGTCGAATTGAGTAACTGCACGTTTGTTCATCGTTGAAAAAGTATATTTTAAGGACTACATGCCAATGCAAGTTAGATAAGAATTCTTTTCGTTGGATTTAGTGAACTTGACATTCTTATAATTCGACAGTCCGTATTAGTGTCAGACTAATGATTTCTGTTGCGATGATTCACAAATAGCCAACTTTTTAGCCATGAAAAGTTGCAATGATGGTGTCTTAAACTCTTTAAGTGCAATTTCAGGACATTATTATGGAGTTTTACCTTTGGAATTTGAAACCTTAAAACTCCATGACAATATTGCTACTTTTCACTGTTTCTACTCTTTATTGCTCATAAAAACATTTGGACTTTAGAAGTCGAGAACTGGAAATAGGTCTCAATAGTTAATGGGCCGACCCATCCCTCGATGAATGTAGTCAATTTTGTTTAACCCAACTGTGAGTCGTTAAACAGCTACAACATAGTCAATATAATTTCATAAGTGGAGTCTAGAGATGGGTGATGTGTATTCAATTTTGTTCCTACTTTGTGAAAGTAGATTGATTGTTTCCGTGGCATCCTTGGCATGAATTGTACTCTTTGTTGTTTGTAGAATTTATTTTTAAAATTCGGAAAAGGGTCAAAATTGCCCCTGTACTATGTGAAATAGATCACTTATACCCTTTGTTACATTTTGGGATAAAAAATGCCCCTGTTGTTATCCTAAGAGACCACAAATAACCTCAAGAGTTAACACCCCAAATTTTTATTGACGTGGCAAGCCATGTGGGACTGATCCTTCCACCTAAGCATTGCCAACTAGGATTCACTACAAAAGAACTAGACCTTTAGCGGCGACAACAGTCGCCACAAAAGCCCATAAATCGTCACTAAAAGTTTTTAACATTAAATTCTAATTTTGTGTTTTTATCTTCATTGTTTTTAAAAAACCAAAAATGATATCGATTAAGTAGGAGTTTTAAGACACTGTATGTTTTATTTTTATGTCATATGTAAATGTATAAAATGTACAATGATGCATTATATAGTAGGAGATTTGAATCGAGAAGTAATTTTGATGATTTTTCGTAATAATATTGGATGTTTTTAATACTGATATTGCAAGTTATTTATTTTAGAAAATTAGGTTGCAATCGAAAATTAATTATCATATTTTTTTGTTGAAAAAATAGGTTTTACTAGCGAATGGTTGTTGGAGCCTTGGTCGCCACTAAAAATCACTCATAACCTTTAGTGGCAATATTTTGGGATTTTGTGGCGACTTTGTCGCTACTAAAGGTCAAGTTCTTTTGTAGTGAATCTTAGTTGGCAATGCTTAGGTGGAGGGATTAGTCCCATGTGGCTTGCCACGTCACTAACAATTTGGGGTGTTAACTCTTGAGGGTATTTGTGGTCTCCTAGGATAACAACGAGGATATTTTTTATCCCAAAATGTAATGGAGGGTATAAGTGGTCTATCTCACATAGTTTAGGGGCAATTTTGACCCTTTTCCTTTTAAAATTTAATGAAAACAGTGATTAGTTTTTGACTTTTTTCACTCGATTGCATTTTCTTGTTTTTTCCCCAATAATTCTCAAAAGTCCTAACATATAAATATGTCATTTAACTTGAACTCAATTAGTATTTGTACCCTTCAATTTGGGTGTAATCCATAAATAGACACTTAAATTTGTATAAAATTAAATAAATAGGTATACACATGCTACATGGCATAAAATGTATACCACATAGAAATTTACTTATTCAATTCTATATAAATTTAAGTCTACTTATGCACCCCTAAAATTGGTGAGATAAGACTACACTTTATTTATTATGCTTTTGTCAAATGAACCGAACTTGTGTACAGTAGCCTAACGCATAGGCAAGGTCGGCAAGTCCAAGAAAGGGGCCTAACTTATAATGCCTAAAATTTAGTGTATGAAAACAGTGAAGAAAGAAAGGTAACCAATGGAGTATTTCTTCTTTTTCAGTAATTATATTTGGGGGTCAGTGCTTTTGTGCATGTCAGGTAATTCTTTATCTCATAATAATATCATTTAGTTTAGTGTATATTGTGGGGATATCGATCACTTTAGATTGCTGAGGAAGTGGTTAACGTCCAATCATTCTTGTCTAGTCTCTATCCCTATTCTTAGTGACTTCCCCTTTTACATTTTTGAGTAGGGTTTCACTTTCCTATACTTACCAATTCTCATAGAACGACTAGATTGTGAACTACGACAATGAAACAACATATTTAGTGTAATTTTACAAATTGAATTTGAAGGGTGGAGGATAGTGTGTATGCAAGCCTTACTTGAGAGGTAGAAAGACACTTTAATTTCCAGTAGACCATCAACTCTAGAAGTTCGGGAAGAAAATTAACCCAAGTGAAAGAAGGTATAGTAACTTAGAAAAATAAGACAGCATAATCTTCTCAAGCAAATTAAAGTTATTGGGTATCTACATTTTTCTTGTATAGCAATTAAAATGTTGCATTAATTATTTTCCTCAACCCCTCCAACCAAAAACATTGTACAATGTATTATATGTCAAAATTAACTTTCTTTAATTCCTGCAGGAAAATGGCCTCTTAATGTGTTGTTGCTTATAGTACTACTACGTAGTAGTACTAAACTAGACTAGACTAGACTGAAAAATGTTTCACTTAGTTAGGTGGAAACAAGTTCACATAACAATTATTTGAAAGTTACATAGGCCGAACTTTTAGGTAAAAGTAAATGATGGAGTTACGAGTTTTTAATTCAAAATTAAATGCCTTTCATGCTTCTTTTTTAGCATAATACATAGATATACATCTTAACTTGACCTCAACAACTAATTATACATACACTTCAACTTGGAGTATATACTTCTAGACATTTTCTATATTTATTGTGTCAGTTGAACACTCTATAATTATGTACATCACGTCACCATTGGTGTCCACAGAACACAATGAAGATGAATTTATTAGAGAGTTCAGTTGTCAGTCGAAACCAAATTAAAATATCTGAATGTACACTTTCAAAGTTGAAGTGGTTGTTTGCTTAATCAAGTTTGAATGTCTAATTACTCCCTTTGTCCCATTCTGTATTATGCAGTTTGATTTGGTATGTAGTTTAAGAAGAAAAAAAAACTTTTGAAATTATTGGTGTGGCCAAGTATTTTATGATTAAATTATTACTAAATATAAAAATATATCATTTTTTTTTAAATAAATTAAAAGACTAACTAGTGTATAAATTAGGACAGAGGAAGTATGTGTTATGCCTTTTTTACCGAAAGAAAATCTGACAATTGAGAATTATTGTCCCATCAAAATCAGATCAAAGTTAGTGGAAGTCATTTATAAAACATGATGTTGGGTTCCTCAAAAATTACTACTACTATAATTTAGTTATGTTTAATTAATACGGTAGTACGTTACCATCAATCACTAGAAATGAAATAAAATAAAATCAAACTGGTCATCATAATATAAATGAGAAATTATATAATACTAATATTTATATACTCGTGACTCTAAACCCTAAGTTGCATGGGCAATATACTAGTGGGACACTCGATATTATTCTTTCTTTGAGAAAACCTTATCTCTTCTTCACGGAAATAAAGTTAAATGCTTTTAACTTATTATTATTATTATGAGAAATATTTCCTAAATTGATAATTTCAAAAATGAATAAGAGTATAACACAGCTTTAACTGATAATATGTCAAATCATGTTTGAAATAATATAAAATAAGTAACAATAATGTCTTTTATTAGAAGGAGGTAAGAAATGTCACACTCCGAATTCATATAAGCAAATCATCAAATTAGTTCATTACTCAGCTGATGCGGACTCTAATCCATTCTAACATCCTACATGCTTCAACTGTCAATATGAGTGTGGACAATATAATACGGAGAGGGAGAGGGGGGTGTTACTCAGTCTAATATAAATACATTTTTTAGAAAATATTTTTCTTCGTACCAAACATATTATTAGTTGAGCAGTTGCACAAAAACAAGGATAGAGAATTCTTGATAGATTCATGTGCGTCCACCATGCAATATTCATTAGTGAGATTAATTATGAATTAAATGCATCTCTCTCTTGTCAACTTTAATTTCTTAAAACCAAACGTGTGATTGTTATTGACAATCTTTGCTTGCCTTTTCAATTTGTGAAAATTTTATAAATGACATATATAGGATTAATAATTCAATTACAAACAGTTGACACGTTAGACTGTGACTTGAGAGACCAGTAACACTAGACAAGCCGACAATAGATATATATTAGCACCGCAAGGATTTAAAGATATTGGGAAAAATTATTCGAGATTTTATGTTTATGAGTTTTGAATTTTAGAATAAAATGACGACTAGATTCAACGACTAAAAGTCTCCTATTAGTTGTACTTGAAAAAAGGGACAACACGGTGTAATAAGTTCCCACTATATGCGGGATCGTTCTATATAATTGTACTTGAAAAAAAGGACTGCAAGAGATTGTTTTCACAACTCAAACTCGTTTTATTCTGATCACATGATAATAATTTTACCATTTACGTACACCAAGATTTCCCTTTCCAATCTATCAACAAATCAACGATAGAGATACAGTTTTGATAGATTCATGTCCTTACCATTCAGTTAGTCATATTATGAATTAAATACATACTTCTCTCTTGTCAATTTCTTAAATTAAACGTGTGATTCTTATAAAGAAACTATGGTTGCCTTGTCAAATAAAAAAAAAATACTAGACAGTAGCAGTAATTCAGATTGTGACTGGAGAGACTAGTTACAGTAGACAAGCAGACAATAGAAAAAAACATCAATTAAGAATCGTACAATCTCGTCAAAAGACGGACTCAAAATTTTAAATTTATAAATTTTAAAACAGTATAACGATTAAATTTTTCATAATTAGATAACTTATGCGACATACTAAGTAAATTTTTAATATAATATATTATTTGAATTAGATTTATTAAGTTCTATCGAATCTGTTATAGCTAGCTAGCGGTGTAGATCCTTCCACGTGGCCGCTTTGGATTAGTTGGGGTTATTTTTGTCAATGACTCTGTGCTATTATGTATTAAAATTCAACAGTTGCCATCATCAAACCAAACTGATGCAACTCTTCAATATCTGCATTCAAGACTCTTTGACCACACAACACTTACGTTCGTCAATTTGTTTGTCCGATTTTTATTTCGTATCGAGTTTTAGAAAGCAATTTTTTTAATGCAGAATGTGATCTTAAATTTGTCACGTGGAAGGTTGAAATTAACGAGATGCAAAAAAATATATTCTTTTTTAAACGAACTAAAATGAAAAATAATAATACAAGCAAATTGGAACGAAGGAAGTAATAATTTTAATTAACCAACAAAACTTCTTTCATGAAAATTAATTTGGTTTGCTAAACAGTAAATTCGGTTTTTATCTACTATTGTCCTTTCAACATTAATTTTACAGCAATATCAATTAGTGCTCATCATGATCTACCATTACACCTAGGAGTAAATTAAATTTGTTTTTTTTTAAAAAAAAGGCTAGAACTTAATATAATGTCATTACTATAATGTCCTTTAATTTTATTTTCTCCTTAAATTTGCATATGTTATTATTATAATGTCCTTTAATCTTGTGACTTTCAGCATATCATGTGCAAAACTAAAATTAAAATATTGCAAGAAAAAAGATCTTATAAAAGGAAGAATAACAAAGAAGAAACTATAACAAAATAATACGATAATCGGGAATGAAATTCAAAAATTGAAAAAGGAAAAAGGGGTGAGTGTACTCTTTCCCAAGAAAAGCCAAAGAAAACAAAAAGCTGCATCCACTTGAATAATACTGAAAATTGAAGGACAATATATAACATTGGGATCACCAAAACAAAAGAGTATTACTTTGAAAAAAATACTGTACTGTTTTACTTTTTCTTTATTCCTGTCATCTTTAACTTTAACCAAAGCTGCATTGCACTCTGTCTCTTCTTCTTTTTTCTATATCTTATAAATCTACTATTTCCATCTCTTTATTAGTGTATATATTTGCTTTCCTTTTACTGTATATATCTAGTATACTTTTTTTTTTCAAGGCCAATCTTGCAACTTGCCTACCCACAGACACTGTTATTTGCCACCCTATTTCGGGATCATCATTTAAATCATATTCGTAGTATGTCAAAAAATATAAATGTATCCATTTCAAAATAACGTCGATCATGTTTGAAGCCTTATATTATTGAAGTTAAGTCGGTTATACTTATGTCTAATTTGAAGACATGTCTGACTAAAATTTAATTATTTTTATTTAAATGGATATAAATTAAATAGCGATATTATTATAAGATATCTCGTTAAGTTTTTACATGAGATTTTTTTTTTGTAAGCTTAGGAGTGACGTACACCTACAGGTGTTGATAAATGAATGGTATATTAAACAAATCTAAAATATTTATATTCCTACTGTGTTTTTGGCTTAAACCAAATATAGAAACCGTGTGTCTTTTATAAATATAGTTAAGTGGCATATTTTCTCACTTTAAGTATAACTACTAAAATTAGATATTAATGGCAGATCACATAACTGATAAAGAATTAAGTTTTAATTGAATTTTTCTGTTGGAGAATTATATTTCAAGTAAGATATCAAAAGAGTAATACTAACAAAATGAAAAGAGACTAGACATGTTTGATTATTTACCGACTCAACACCCTTATAATGATCCTCGACTTTTATATCTTCGATAATCTATAAATATATATCATATTTTATCTAATCATCTCTTTTCAAAACCTTTTCGACGGGACCTAGGAGTGAAGAGTTTGGGGGGGGGGGTGTAATGGGGATCGGTGAAGAAGGAACGCACGTGTGCATGCGCGACAAAAGGGTACTGTAGATGCAGGCCAGCCCATCACGTGCGCCCAAAAGTCATTTTTGGGCCCGTACCCAACCGCATATACAGATTTGCCAGATCAACATTGGGCCCTCACCCTGTCTTCTCACATTATTTCTGGACAAAATTTTAGAAATAGCAAATATAATAAAGTTTTATGACTATAATTTCGATAATTGTACTTTATTATTATAGCTCCGTTTGCTATGGAGGCATTGCAGTTTGTTTATTTTTGTATGTTTCGCTTGTGAATATACAAATAAGGTAAGTATATATAAATTACGTATTTGTATAATTATAAAAAAATTAGAACTTTGTTTGTATATTTCGCTTGCAAATATACAAAAAGAGTAATTTATTATGTTTTTTTATAAATCGTATACAAATAGATAGGATAAGTATATACAAAATTTTGGATTTATGTAATTAGAAACCGAATTAAACAAATTCTGAATTTATACAAATCAAGCGAATTTTACAATTCATGCAAATAGAAAGAATTGACTGTAGCCGCGAATTACAATTTTCTTAAACTGTAGCTATAGTACTGAATATAGGCTAAATGTTTGTTAATCTGCATAATTTTTCCTTATTTCTTCTTTTTTTTTCCTATCCGAAACCCACATTAAAGTCTCGCCCCGTGTAAGGAGTTTTATTTCAGATTGGATTCATTTTGTTTTAGCCCGAAACTTCTAAACTATGGACGTAAAGCAGGTCATGAACCCACAGTTTTGTCACAGCTTTGAAATTGGAATCCACATGCTAGATGCGAAGCTTCTTGTCGAAGCACAACTTTAATTCCACAGTTATACGCATCTGAAACCCACATTAAAGTCTCGGATAAAATTTGAATCATACACTGCACGACTTATTTCGGGGTGGCACTGTCTCTTTTTTGTGGATATTGGTTACGACAGTAATAAGTGTAATCTGAAAAGTGGGATAAAATCTCCCTATTTTATTAGAATCTATTGCATTACTTGCCTTACGTGGTATCATTCTCACAGTTTACCATATTTACTGCTATATGTTATCACTGCAAAGTAATTAAATGATATAACTCTATGTTTTGGTCTTTGATTAACATGCATAAACAGATCGATCACATAAACTTAACATGAGGTTTATGGTATATTTGTTTATTGTATATATAATAATAATAGTACTAGTAGTATTGGGAATTTTTGTGAAGCAAGATATTGTTAAGCACATAAAAGCTTTAGTTGAGTGTATATCTATTTGGCATCTCGTTTCCAATCTCAATTTATATGACATTGTTAGACTGAACATAAAATTTAAGAAAGAAATAAGAACTTTAAAAATATCTGGTACTCCAGAACATGCAATAAGCATTTTCGTTGCTATAAACCATGAAATTAAGAAAAAAATGAGAAGTTCAAGTTAAATTTTACTGAATATAAGAATATGCGTTTCTTATCGTGGTAGACTAAAGAAAGCTTGTCACATAAAATATCACGTAGCAGGCAGTACTACACGGTTACCCATAACCTGGTTTCATAAGTCGAGATAAATGTTATACTAATTAAAATTAAAATATCTATATGTTCTTTTGTTTATTTTCCACTCGGTGTCTCGAGCCAAAATATCTATATGTTGTTCTCTGTGGATGGGGAGTGGGGACTAATCAATAAGGAGTCCATAGTGCATCCCTAGCTTCCACGAGAAGGCAGTTCCATGTACAGGCAAATAATAGTTTCAGCATCGATTTGGGATTTTAATTTTATGAATTTTGAATTATTTTAAAAAAAAAAAATTTTACTCGGCTATGAAAAAACTAATTATATATATTAAGTGACTTTTTAACATAAAAACAACGTTTAGGTTAAAGCTATTAAAATTTATCGAACTCGTAAGCAGAACTATAGCTCTGTTCTAATCGAATCTTCCAGAAGTTATGAATTTAGAGGCAAGTCTAACACGACTGCAATTATATTTTTTTAAGGATCCGAACAATATAGATATCATGTTTCCATTGTGAATACATGTAAATAATTCAGGAGAAGGACAATATAGAGAAACTATTATCATCAAGACCAGACAATAGACAAATAATTTTATAAATAAAAAGATGGTAACAAGTCAAGAATAGATGAAACACAGCCTTACAAAAGGATCAGTTTTGTCTGGGTAGGTACCTTACTCTATGACCCTCTATGCACCCTTCTAAAACAACAACTTATTTATGAAGAAGCTGCATTGATTGAATCTTCTTTTTCAAACCCCAAACCAATAACAACAATCAACATATCCAGTGTAATCCTACAAGTTGGTAGGGGAATCAACAGACCTTATTCGCAGGCCCTAGTTCGTAGAGATAGAGAGGTTATTTTCGATACATAACAGTAATAATAACAAAATAATGTGAAATGAAAAGCAGGACACAACATATCGAAAGAACGAACAGACTACTAATAATAAAAACAAAAAACATTTAATTTCTACCTTTTATATGTCATTCTTTTGAGCATATAACTTTGAATCAATGTGTCCTACACACTTGATAAATTCAGTAACAGCAGCCACATATATGAAAATTCCATGTGCATGGTTGGTATGTAACAACTCCAGCATATTACACATAATATATATAAGAAATAATTGTATATAATTATTATAATATAAGAATAATACATATTCAAAGATGAGTTATAGTTGGATCTTGTATAGGATATGCACACAAAAAGACACTAACTATGCTGTGATTGTACAACTCAGATTGAGTTTGAAACATTCATTTAATTATTGATTGGGGCAGCATATTATTCCAGATTTTTTGGCAAGCTAATTAGCTTCACTGATATATGTGTTAAAATTATTCAATATTAGTATAACCAGATGGAAATTCAAAATTTGAATTCGTGAGTTTTAAATTTATAATTTTTAAAAACTTATACAGAATTTGAACCACAACTACTGAATTATGACCAATTTTCTGCTTTACCTTCAACTCTAAGTATAGTTTAACCCGCTATAACAGTTGATTATCAATTACAATTTTTACCAGATCACTAATTAATGTTTATCCTAGAAATTAATTATTAGTAATTATTTTATTAGTGACCGAATTATGTCTATATATATATAATTGGTGCATAGAATTCAAACTTGGACATGGATGTTATAGTAATTTAAATCGAGATACAAGGTACGATTTACCAAGTTAACTAAAAAAAAATAACTACTCATAATAATTCATTTTAATTGAAATTAGTAACCTGAAAAAATAAAAGAAATAACCTACTCTAATTCAAAAGTTTAATTCGTGAGTTTTAAATTTATATTTTAAAAAAATCTATACAGAATTTGAACCACAACTACTGAATTATGACCAACTTTCTGTTTTACATCCAGCTCAAGTGTAGTATAACCTGCCATAACAGTTGAGTATCAATTATAATTTTTACCAGATCACTAACTAATGATTATCCTAGAAATTAATTATTTGTATTTATTTTATAAGTGACCGAATTAGTTTTTATATATATAAAAACTGGTGCATAGAATCAAACTTGCAAATGGATGTTATAGTAATTTACGAGATAGAAGGTAAGATTTACCAAGTCAACCAAAAAATAACTACTCATAATAATTTATTTTAATTGTAATTAGTAACCTGAAAAAAATAAAAGAAATAACCTACTCTAATTCAAAAATTTAATTCATGAGTTTTAAATTTATATTTTAAAAAACCTATACAGGATTTGAACCACAACTACTGTATTATGACTAACTTTCTGTTTTACCTCCGACTCAAGTGTAGTATAACCTGCTATAACAGTTGATTATCAATTACATTTTTTACCAGATCACAAACTAATGATTATCCTAGAAATTAGTAATTAGTAATTATTTTATTAGTGACCAAATTTATATATATATAAGTGGTGCATAGAATTCAAACTTGCAAATGGATGTTATAGTAATTTACATTGAGATAGAAGGTAAGATTTACCAAGTCAACTAAAAAATAACTACTCATTATAATTCATTTTAATTGAAATTAGTAAGCTGAAAAATAAAAGAAATAACCTACTCTAATAGGAAATAATTATAAAAAATTTGTACTAGCTAGTTCTAGTAAGTGTGTGAAACTTTACATTATGGAGAAGATTAGGATCATGATTATCTATATGTTTAAAACTAAACAAAATAGTCAACTCAGAGTGGTCTCACGTCTAGACTCTTATTTAATTACATGATTAATTGAAGTTTAACTTAATTCCCCCACCTCACCAACCATATATTATAAAGCAAGTTTAGGATCTTATCTCAACGCGCCATTAATTAATTAAATATATACAAATCTTTATGTCTTAAATTAAATTGTTTTGCTAATTTTATTCATTTGAAAAATCCATTTCTATATATGTATCCAAACTAAATAAACTTTAGAGAATGTTAGCAACTTTTGACTTGAGTAGAGGAGTTTCCTTTTTCTTCTCATGATTAATGTTGATTCCCCACTATTCCTTGGTTAATGAATAACTAAACATTTTTTAAAAAATGAATTGAAAAAATAAACACAAATATCAAGTATAGTTATTGAGTTTAATTAACTTTTATAGATTGAGATTGTAATTAAATTTTAACACGGTCATCACCAGTAGGATCGTTTGATACGTGGGATGAAATAAATACAAGTATGAAATTAGCTATCCCATTTTCTACATAAGATAAAATAATCTCGTAATATATATATATATAAACATATTGTCATTGAGGGAACTAGTGAATCAACAAATGCATGCTAGGAAGGATAGGATGAAATTCAGGAGGTATATTTCATCTAAACATTCATTTAGACACCTACATTTTGGAATCAGAAACTAGAAGGAAAAGAAACAGGTCTACATACATACATACATGCGCGCACAAACACACACACAACTAGAAACAAAGGTTTTTCCCACAAAATATGATTTTTCCACTCATTTTCCATCGAATCAACTCATTGGAAAAACACAAGGAGGAAATGAAACAGATTCTCACTGAAATATTGAAAAACTTTTTATTTTTTTCGTGTAAAAACACTATTTTTTTCCACACTGATTTAATTAAAATATCTATAAAAAAATAAACACTAAACATTATTTTTAGCACAAAATTGCATTGAAAAACTAGTAATTTTTCACTAATGATAATTACATATAATTATCCATACAAGTGAAATCAATAACCTGAAAAATAAGACAGGGCTATATATTGTAGTACCACTAATTTAACTAGCTAGTTTAGTGTAATGTGAAATGGGACAAGGAATCTGAGCATGCAACATGCCTACTTTATAGGCGTGCATGATCAACAAAAGTATTATGGACGTATTCATATATGAAATTAATTAAAATTTTAGTATATAGTATGAAATTTAAAAATCATAGCTTAAAGTCTTAGCATATCATATTCTAGCTAGGTCTTAAATGAGCCATTTACCTAATAATGAGTATTCTCTTTTAGTACTAAAATTTATTGATATAAACCTTTTATACACTTCAAAGTCTTTTCTATAATTAATTACATTAAATATTGTACGTTAAAGTCCTTAGAGCCATCAAACTTTGGTTGTGAACTAACAAAAATGGGTCCTAAATAAAAAAAATTATATATTTTTTTGTGCATAGGCATTTCAAAGTCTATAAGTAGGATATAGGCTTTTCTTTTCCTATAGTTCAAGCTACCCTTAACTTTGTGATTATATTATATTATACTAATGTGGAAGTTAAGCATAAAATATATATAGTTTAATTAGCGTATCAAACTGTTATGATTTAGTGGTCCTCATCTCTAATCTCCTATTTTATTTTTTAACTTCCCTTCTAGGGTACTTATTCTAATTAAGTGGGGAAGGTCCACCTCTCAAATTACGAATTTAACAGAATTCAATAATATTAAGTTAAACTATATATTAACGTTAAGACTTTACTTTATATGTTGTATATATTATGGTATTTTCAATTAATTAAAATATATCTTTTTATTATTTTATGCGATGAATATATATTATATTAAAATTACTTTTAGAAGAATATTACCGTCAAATGTGCACATTAATAATTTAATGTCAATATTTTTCTATCTTCAATATTTTCATTTTAACTTTCTTTACGCTTGTACGTTTTTAATTTTATTTTTTCTTGAGTTGATCGTCTATCGAAAACAGTCGTTCTATCCTATAAAGGTAGGTGGTAAGGTCTGCATACACCTCACCCTCTCCGGACTCTACTTGTGAGACTATACTGATTTTATTATTGTACTTCAAGAAATTTATGATCATTAATGAGCAAAAGAATCAAAAATACATATTTCAAGTAATCAAAGGTTAAATGTGCTTAGTCAGCTATTCCAAAGAATAAAATCAAATTATAACTAATGAGAAACAAAAAAAAAGTTATTAACCCATCAATAATTTATTCTAAACCCAGTTATTGTTTTGTCCCAAAGTTTAATAAATTTAAAATTTTGAATCTGTTTCTCTCTCCTAAGCATTTCTATCTTTACAGTAATCACAAGATAATTAACATTACAGTTGCTAATTAGTTGAGTAATTACTTCAATTTGAACTTTTGATCGTGGACATCACGTGTACTAATTAATTAAGTTGCTTTAGTATATTGTTTACAAATTTTCTGATTACTTCAGTACGTATCACAGCTCACAATAGGCATACTTTTAGCTGTAGAAATTGTACATTTGGCCCCTAACCAGCAATTAATTAATTAAAGTTAACAGTACTAGGATGAGTAACAAATGAACTAAACCTAATCATCAAACGAATAGTAAAAGCATGAATAAGAAAATGAAAAACTTTTTATTAGTCCTGAAAAAAAAAACATTTTAGTAGTAGTAAATTTAAAAATTGTCTTATAAATGCATATATATTATTTTATATGAAACGGAAGTGATTTTCTTTTATTTAATTTTTTATTTATTATAGTCATAACTATAAACGCTAAATTTATATAAAAAAACTACCTTCGTAGCAATCACTACTAAAAAGTAACTATTTGACTACTAAAGTTTTTCAGGCAAAAATGTCTAGTGGTTATTTTTATAAATACCTCGATTGAATAGTGAGGAATTTTTTTTTATAATGTTTACTTACGAAAAAATTTAAAAGCTTCTCACTATTTAAGTGAAAATCTATTTTCCACCATCCATTTTTCAGTGAGTTGGTTTGGTAGGAAAATCATGTTTTATAGATAAATGTTGCATTGATTCGTGACGGAGAAACCTTTGTTTCTAATTATAGTGAGTAAAACAAACATTTATATTGTTTAATCAAATTATAAATACAAATTTTCAATTATACGTTATATACTAATTTATACTAAACACCTAATAAAAACAATTCCTGCATTGCATTATTTAGATTACTAATCTCTCCATTACAATTTATGTATTATTGATGATCCCTACATATTTAATTTGTCTCTTATAAAATAATTATTTAAAAAAAAAAAACTTAAAGCACATATTACTATTGTATATATTTATTTGAAATAGAGTTATTAAGCAACTTAGGATTCCAAAATGAGGGGCCTCAATCTATTAATGTTTGATCTCTATATGTGGACAACCACGCAATTTTATTAATATTAATAATTATAATGTAAAGTTTTTATATGATAATTTTAATATAGTTTCTTGAGAGTTCCACTGGAGGTCATCATATCAATGTGGTTCCAGTAGGAACAAAATTGTATATTGTTGGCATATTGGGGTGAGAAGAAAAACAGTTCCCTTTGAAAAATAAAGACCCTTTAATTTGACCTTTGTGTACACAAACCAGTAGTACTGTCAGTATACTTAATTAATTTCTTGGACTATTTCATTTTTCTACCTAAATAGGTGGCAGTACTGTGACCATCAAAGCTCGTGACGAAATGATAAATATTTTTCTATTTTTATTAGATATATCGAGTTTGAACGGGGAAAATACAATATTTTGTTAATTAAGTAGAACTTTTCGACGCATATTTGATCGAGTTTCAATTATAACTGTAAAATATCATGTGATTATTATTTTATTTTTTTACTTAAAAAAAGAAGTAGAAATGGAAAATAATGACTAGTTTCCTCACCCAACCAAAAAATGATCTTTTA
>JAJOOS010009590.1:0-78428 GCA_029582725.1 Solanum chiquidenum | reverse complement strand
CCCCCCCCCCCCCCCCCCCCGCTCACCCACCTCCCTCACCTCCCAAAAAAATTAAGTTTGTTTTTAAAAAATATTTTCAATTTCAAAAACTATTTTCTACCCTACTAAAAATAAAAGATATTTCTCAAAAATATTTTTCATTCATAAATCAGACACTAAAAATCTTTTTCAGAAAATATTTTCTACTCACCAACCTAACATGAGAAAATAAGTCAAAAATCAACTTGTTTTCCAGGAAAACATTTTTCTTCATACCAAACACACCCAAAGATATATCTCATTCATTGATTATGGATGAGAAAGTACAATACTCCATCCTGTTCATTTTACTTGACACTAGGGGTGTACAAGTCAAATCGTAAAGTCAAATTGAACTGATAAACCAAGTCAAATTAAAAAAAATGATTTGTGATTTGATTTGATTGGTTTAGCATTGAATTTTTTTTTGAATACTATTGGCTTGGTTTGGTATCAAACAAAAAAGAGTTAAATTGAACTCCAACCAAACAAACATACTATATATATAATTTTATTTTATTTTATAGATAAAAAAATATTAATTAAAATCTACTTTGTTAATATATTTTTAATTAGTTTATAATTTTAATGTTCAGATATATTATTTCAAATTTGGGCTTGTAAACTTTTGTAAATATTTTATTTTGTAGGTTCGGATCACTTACAATACACGGGCTCTACGAAGGAAGGGGTCAGCAATATGATTCTTTTCCTGCATTTGTTCGATGAGAAATGTGAGTCTGTTTTGTGCACTTTCTTCATCCCCCTCTATCAAAATGATCAAAAAGGAAGGTGAGCTTGCTTCTTATTCCCGTGTTTGATCTCTTCCATCTTTGCATGGCTCGTTGCCACCTATGTTGAAGAAATGTTTGGACCCTGTAGAGAATGAAGAGGGGCAAATGAGAAGTTAGAATTATATTGTTAGGGGTCGTTTGCTGTGATGGATAAAGGGAGTTAATTTCGGAATAAATTTTGAGCACCATTTAATCCTTTGTTTGGTTGCACAACATGGAATAACTTATCCCAGGATTAATAATTCGTCCTGGGATAAGTTATCCCTATCTTTGGGTGGAATAGTAATACTGGGATAACTTATCTTAAATATCATGTATAATAATAGTTATGACCTTCACTGCTCCTTATTTTTATTATAATAATTCTTCATATTTTAAAAAAAAATTACACTATATAAATATAATTTTATTTGACTAATTCTTATGTTTATTTATATTTTAATTTAATTTCCTTACTATCGAATTACATATTTTTAATTGTATATTCTTTTAGCCACTTGAAAATTTATATTTTATAAATCAATTAAAATGAGAGATAAAACGAAATGCTATGATACTGAATACAAGCTTCCCGCGCAGTTTTCTCTGAAATTAGTTTATATTGGTATTCTTTTTAGCTAGATCTTTTGTGTATTTTTTATTTATTTTTATCTTCTTTTCATCTCATGTACGCTAATTTCGAAGGAAATAGTAACATGAAAGATGATTTAAAAATGAAGATAACTTTAGTATTTTACAATTTAAGAATGATACGTGTTAAATGAAGTAACATAAATAATAAATCATTTTGTACTTTAACAAATTTAGATGAAAATTTTATTCTTAAATACATTTGGTACAATTATGGAAATGCAAACACAAAAAAATTTAAGCTAAATAAGACAAAAGTTTTATTTTTAAGAATAAATAACTACTGCTTGAAAAGAAAATATATATAAAAAAACTAATTAAATTGAAGGATATTTTCGTAAACAAACAACTTATTCTTAGAATTTATGTAATGCATATTGTATTGAAAGCAACCAACCAAACGGTCAATAAGAAATAATCTCAACATAACTTATCTCATCCTAACTTATCCTAGCATAACTTATCACATCATAAATAATCCCATCATAACTTGTATTCAAACCAAACGACCCTTTATAGTTTTTCATTTTCGAAGTTAACAATTTACTTTGTAAATATTTTGTTTGTTTGACTGTAGCCTTTAATCTTAAAAATTTCCATTTAACGTTTTTAAAGTTTAGGATATCACACAAGTAAGTGAAAATATCTTTGATCTCTTTTTCAATCACCTTATAGTTGTAAAAAAAACTCGAAAAAATAGACTAAATCTGAAATCGAAAAACCTGACTTTATATAGTTTGATTTGGTTTTTAGATTTAATAAACCGACATAATTAATTTAGATTTATTTTATTGAAAAAACAAACCAAGCCAACCTATGTACACCCCGCTTGACACTTATCCCTTTAAAAGAACTATTTAATAAGGGGTATGTTTTATGAAATTAGCATTATTCATTGTGTTTTGAAAATATTAATTTGATTATTACTTAATATAATAACTAATAAGGATAATATCGGAAGAAAAACAATAAATCTCTCTCTTTTGATTTACTAAAACTAATTTTACGAAACGAATAGGGTTCCTATTCTTCCTCTCCCAACTCCCAAATCTTGCAAAAGAATACCTGCATGGCTTTAATTCTCATTCTCTATCACCTTTATTGTATTTGTCTTTTTCATTTAAAAGTATTCCAATTAATAGCAATAACAATAGTAATATCCCAAGTAGATATAGAGAATATGTAGAGCATTGTTTATGAATTATATATGCTCGTACGCGGAGTTTACATAACATTTACTTCTAAAAATTCTATTTTACGTTGTATAGTCACAAGTCAAAAAAATAATCGTCAGATATATAATATTCCATATATATTTGATGGAGCACTAAATGTGTAACATCTCCTTCATGTTTTTGCTAAAGGCTAATACAGCTGCGTTTAGTGACACCACCCAAAGTGTGTAAAAAGATTAATAGATCACCAAGCTATTAAACTTTATATTCACTTCACTTTTTTTTCATTAGGATTATTTAAAACGTTTAAACTGATCTTTCCTTTAACATTTTTCAATAAAATATTTATAAATATCAAAGGTGGGCACGTAAATCAAGAAATGTCGATATATTAAAAAGATTCTTTGGTCAAAAGGTGTCTCCCATATATCAATTCGTGCTCCACAGTCTCTTCACCTTAACATATAAGCAATTAAAGTACTACAACTTTTTTAACATAAAGAGACCATTAATAATAAAGTTGTCTTTAAGCCTTAAGCTCTCCTCCACACCTATTCTTATCGGCCGCACTATACTCCATCACTCTTTTTCTTTAGTTTTTTTCGTGACAATAAACCTCTCGTGCGAGAAACTTAATAATTTAATTAATTGGTTGCATGAATTATATCTTGTTGTGAGGGTTTAATTTTCTACATTGTAATTTCCTTCTCCATTTCCCTTTCCTCCGCCCTCAATTTTAAAAAAATATTATACATAAATCACACACTTACAACAGATTTTGAGCATCAAATATAGTATAAAATTGGAAAACTCATCGATATATATATTTTGATCAAACTTATTTATCATTATCATCGAAATATATAAAATCTATTTAGCTAAAATTATCAGAATGATATCCATTTTAAGGTAAAGTTGTTCTTCGACCCTTTACGAAATCTTCCCATCTCTTAGTATCGAAGTTTTCCCTATAGCCGCGGAAAAACGTAGTACGTAGTTATAATTTTATTTCATGTATGATCACTATATTTATTTACGATAATAAATAGAAATCTAATAAAAATATTTTTTAATCATATAGTCACCAACCTTTACTTACTTTAATAAGTACTGTTATAAAAGTATTTCCGTCACATGAAATTACTTGGGCACATTAAATTTTTTAAAACCAAAAGGGCAAAATCGCTTCTAACGAAGCAATTTTCCTCTAACACAATATCGACGTTACTCCATTAAAAATAAAATCGCTACCCTAGCAACGATTTTGTCCCTGCAGGGGCAGCGTTTTTCTCGATTAATAAAAAAAGAAAAAATTTGAAAATCGCTGCCAAGACAGCGATTTTTCCTAAAATATTTTTGTTAAATGACTCGATTATGAGGAAGAAAGTTGAAAAATGCATTATACATATCAATTCTTGATTGGTTCATGTATGTATACAATAAAAATGTGCTATTAAATACATAACCAAAATCGCTGAAAGTGTAGCGATTAAGAAAAAAATCTTTTTAAAAAAAATTCTTAACCAAAATCGCTGCTATCAATTTTATTTTATTTTAATTAAAATGTTGCACGATTTTCTTTTTAACTTTTCTTTTCATAAAATTGCTGACAGGGCAGCGATTTATTTATTTATAATTCCTTAAAAAATCGCTGCGATTTTACTTTAATATTTTTTTATTTTATAAAAACGCTGCTATAGCAGTGATTTTATTTTTTTAGAAATTTCATTTCTTTTAACGGAACGGTGTCAACTTTTGTCAGAAGAAAATCGCTCCTGACGGAGTGATTTTTCCCTTTTGGTTAATTTTTTTTTTTGATGTGCCGTTTTGGTTTTTTAAAGAAAAAAAATTGCCCTTTTAACTCCGAACTCTTAACTATATTGGTAAAAATAATTTAAAAAATTGTTCATTAAACAAAACTATATTGTTAGATCATTGACCTTTTTAAAAGTTAGTGTAAAACAACTAAAATGGTATTGACACTATTTTAGAGTAAAATGTGATGTTATGGATGGAAGATATCCTTATAATAGTAAAGTCACCTTGATCATTTTGTGAATTAAAGTGAGTAAATTTCATTTACTTTCAATTATGATGTAATAGAAGAAACAATTTTATGAGCAATTATAGCACATAATTAAATTTGAGTGTTGATAGAGAACCCTGCATAATTTGCACATGCATGGGGAAACAATAATAAAATACTTACTACTAATTAATAGTATTGTCCCCTTGATTCCATTAATATAAGATGCCCGCCACTGTTTACGTAGATTAGAGATTAATGATTACATGTTACGATACCAAATTAATTACAACATGTTTAGTCTTTATGGAACAGCTACTACCGCTTCTTAAATCATGTTACTACGTATAATACCATAATATATAGTATTTGAGTATTATTTTGTGTCTGCTATATATGTTATCTTCTCGAAATGTGTGAAAATCCAGTTAGTTTTTCTTTCATTTATGAGTTGTAATGAGTGGAAAGTTTTATTATTATTATTAGAAAATAAGTTAATGTTTTCTTTAACATGAAAAAGATTAGAAGTTAAACGTTAATTAAGGGCAAAGGCAAAGCTTGATTTTACTTTCGAAGTATATATACTTTATCATTAAAAAAAAAAACTTAGGAGTATTAAGTATTAATTTAAACAGGTCTCATGTCAGTCAATTTTGAAATAAATTTTTTATTCTCTGAAATGCTCTGTTAAAGGGCATGACTACTTTTCTTTAAAAAAAAAAAGAGTAGAGAATAAATTATATATCTAAAAGTAATTAAATTAAATTCACAATGTTTTTATCTAGATTTCATTTGTAAAAATATAGTACTAAATACGTCGTTGCTATAACGTTTTTATCTAGAATTAATTTTATTGATTTAAGGAGTTTTAATGGAAATGCTATAAATTATTTAAAGATATAGCCTATTGTGATCAATGAAATAGATATGATATTCAATTCGAATACTAAAGTTATCCTAGAATCTATAAGATAATTTAGTTCTCAAAATGCTCAATCTGACCTAGAGTTTATCACTTATAGCTAATCGCTAATCAGAAACATAAACATCAAATGAGAAATCCTGAATTAGTTGAACTCAATCTTTTACAATCTAAATTATTAGTTTATGGAGTTCAATCATTTCTCAGGGAATTATCAAAATTAATTTATGAAGTTTAACCTTTCATAATTTTAATATGAAAAAATTAATGTTCAAACTCTAAGAATAACTTATGAAATTTAAATTTTCACATTTAATACATTTTTTATCTTATATTAATTGTCCATCTTATTATAAATAGTTATCTAAATTCTCGAACTATTGCCAGCTTACAAAATTAAGATAAAGTAATTAAACTTTTTCCATTATACTCAATAATTATCTCTTTTATAAAAAATGTAAGCACACATATAAAAAATAAAAATAAAAAAAAGATAATTTAAGTGGTAAATTAGTAAAATATTTTTTAATTTATATTTTTTTCCAAAAGGTGTGTAACAATTATTATGAAATGACGGAACCAATTCAAATACTTTCTCCGTTCAATTTTACTTGTCACACTTTGATTTAACACATTATTATAAATATAATTATTGATATAAGCATTTTACCAAATTATCCCTATTAAATAATATCTTAAAAAATAATTTAGAAAATAAATATTTAATATTGAAGGTAGAACATAAAAAAATTCTTATCTTTTTTTTCATATGTCAAAAGTGACAATATAAATGAAAGTTTATTTTAAAAATAAATGATAATCTAAAAGTGAACGGAGTAGTATAGTTAATGATTTGGATTTCAAATCAATTAATAATTCAAATTCCAAAAAAGATTTATGAAGTGTATTTTGGAATTGCTTGGACGGCTGTCTAACAATGACAACTGGATAACACATGGGAATGTGGACATGTCCCACCCACCACGTGTCACTTCCTCCATCCTGGGCCTTAAAAGATCTAACTTTAGCCCAAATACCATGTGATCCCGGGTTTGATCCAATCAAGAATATCAAATTTAATTTAATTATTTAATATTTTGAAAATTATAATTTATAATTATTAAAATTAATTAAAAATAAAAAATTAATTAAAAATTATATAATTCGACTTTTAAGGTGACATAATAAGAATTTGTTGGTGAATGAAACAAGTTTTTCAAAACATCTTGAACTTGACGCAAATTAGTATTTTGTTTTTGAATTGTTGATAGTCTTAAAAATATTTCAATTATTTGACTAACTAAATTTAGATATATCCCGGATCTACCACATGACATAACTAGTGGTCTCAAACTCTTGTAGAATCATGTGACTCTTGATAAAAAATAGGGAGACGTGTTAAAAACACTCATAAACTTGGCGAGAATTTTAGGGTGTATTTCAATCATATTGCAAGATCGATGGTATATTTAAGCTCAACTAATCAAATAGGCATAACACATAAACATGATCCTTAACTTGGCGTCAGTTGACAATTATGACATTTTAATTTGGGTGTGCACAAATAGGCACTTAAAGTTGTATAAAATTGAGGAAATGGATACATACGTCCTACATGGCACCCTAGATGACAGTTTTGTGTCCTACGTGGCGTCCTACGTGTATTATACCATGTAGGACATGTGTCTCTACTTGTTCAATTTTATACAAGTTTAAATATCTACTTGTGCACACTCAAAATTAAAGGGCATAGTTGTCTATTGAAATCAAGTTAAGAGTCATGTTTATGTATGAATTTATTGACCATCTGACCCCGCCATCCAAGCAACCTAAATTTTATTGGTCAATCTTAACATTGTTTTTTTTCTTCTAAAACTATGTGAACCTAAAATTTTCAAAATATGAACTGAGATGTACAATTCATCGTAATTTTAATAATTTTCTAACGATTTATATTTATTTTCAAAGTCTTGAATTTTTTTGAATCAATTTATAGAATATCGAATTTGATTTCAATATATCTTTAAATCCTCTTTTTGAGTAAATAATGAAGAAGAATTTAGTAAGATTATCTTGACATTTAATTTAATTCGTAATACAATAATGGAAAAATAGTGATTTTAATCTCTGTATTATTATATAAATTCTATTTTTAGTCTATGTGTTATTTGACTGGCACATTTAGCCTTCAACGATTTGAAGTGTGCGGTTTTAATCCTAGAAATTAATAAAACTTAATTGTTTAATAGAATGATTATTTTAAAATATATAAAGTAAAATAAATTGAAGGATCGGTGATTTTAAATATTTGAAAAATTATGTGCATAACAAAATTTGAATTTAATAAAATTTAAACATATGAAAGTTGTTAGGACACCATTAATAGTCTTAAAGAGCATGCCCACCCTTTTAAATGTAATCGTATTTGACCTTGATTAGTAACCATCGAAAGAGAGAGGAAGAACGAGTTGCTAATGAATAAAAAACAGTGCAAACATAAAAGCAAATGAGATCAATTTATATATTGAAAATAATCATTCTAATGTATATATTTTTTTAAATATATAAAATATTAAGATAATTTCAAGTTATAACAAATTGAAAAACATATGAGATTAGGTGAACCGTGATAAAAGATTTAACATATTATTGTAGGGGAAATAGTGATTTTAGTCTCTTTATTAGTGCATAATTTCAATTTTAATTTCTGTGTTATTTGATTATGCACATTTAACCTTTAATCAGTTGAAGTGTGTGGTTTTGATCCTTGGAGTTAATAAAACTTAACTATTTAACAAAATAATTATTTAAAAAATATAAAAATAAAATAGAATAAAGGATTGGTGATTCTAAATGCTTGCAGAATTATGTATATAAAATTAAAATTATAATGTTCAAATAAACTCTCCTAAGTTCGGAGTGAAAATTATTTTTCTCAAAATGTTACATCCTTTAATATTTTATTTCGGTTTATAAGTGATAAAAAATAAAAGTATTTTATAAATATAAATTTTTGATTAATTACCAATTTTGCATGGTGATGCTACCTTTTATTTCCCCACTAAGGGAAACGGAAAGGAGTTTTTGATTCCCTGGGTCCCACGAAAGGGGCTGTTAGAAAGGTAGTTGGCAATATGAGGAGACGAAGACATCAAAAATTTGATCACCTGTAACGCACTACTACACGCCTCCGTTGCAACCTCCACTAGAAAAAAAAACTTTGAACTATCTCAGTCACACTTCTCTTATTTTATCCATTACTTAGATGAACTGTTACTCCATTTTATCCTATCTCTCCTAAGTCCTAATATTCATACATCCATCATAACATCTTTATCTTCACTATTTACATTTCCTGAACGTATAAATTCTTACTCAGCCAATTCTAAGATTCATATAATAGTTAATTAAGAACGTTTTACGGTTATATCTCGAGTTATCACATTCAAATGAAAACCGACTTTAATGTTTCTTTTTATATTTTTTTTAACATATAGTTAAATTCATTAGTCACAAAATTCCAACTTGAATGTTCATGTGTGTAAATCTTGATTTGGTAAAATAAGGATGATAAGGATCACATGATAAAAATGAATCGGACGGCAAAGAGGAAACACTGACACAGCCATTCCATCCATCCGACAAACTCCCGACCGCAGGAGGGCTCCTCTGGGGGACACACAGTCTCTTCCCTGATCTGGCACATATGCTAATTTTCCCCATTAAACAATCACTGAATATTTCTAGAAACTATACCCTTCCAGACACTCACGGCGCAAGTTAGTCATTCCCCCATTAATATCATGCTTCATTTTAATATTACCTAAAATACCCTCTACTATACCCTCCATTCACTATAAAATCCCCATCGTTCACCTCTATCAACTTTAGTCGCAAAATAAACTTACAAAACAACATATCTACAGACAAAATAACATAATACGCCATCGCCGGAATCTTATTTTCACCGTCACCGGCCGTTATAACTTTTTTTTTCCAGTTCGGAGGTCAAATCATTAAGCTCCGATCTGAAGAAGTAGTTATTCTAACTGCTTCTATTTAATCTAAAAACGGGAAAACCCCTGAGCTGGGTAAGGTGGATTTCGTGATGGGATTTTGTATTTGTCCTTTGGAAACTCCTGCTAGATTACTGTGGAGTACTAGTTTCTTCCGCCACAAGCTTATGCTCTTCTAAAACTTTGTCAACTCTCTTTTTCATACACATCCCCTGCTAAAAAAAGAACTCTGTTCTGGAGTTTATTTTCTCTTTTCTGTTTCGCCGGAAACATATAGATAGTCTTCTGTGGGTAAATAGGCGATCTTCCAGATCATTGAAAATATGGGATCTGGGCATATATTTTTCGACCCGTCGTCGTGTCACGGCAACATGCTGTTCCTTGGCAACGGAGATCCTGTTTTCCGAGGTATGTATTAATCATTTATTTTCCAAATAGTAGTATTACATTACTAGTATTGTTTTTCTCTTTCATGATAATTTTCTTGGTGACTGGAACTCATAATTTTTTTTGAATTGAAGATGGAGGATGTGTATTATTTGAATTGAAGATGCAGTGTGTGTATTATTTGAGCAATTTGAATCATGTAAATTTCATTATTCAAAATTACAACAAATAAAGTAAACACTAGTAAAATTTTGACCATCTTAATTATTCCGAATCATACAAAACGAAGCGAATGGGTTAACTTGAAGGGAAGGTAACATACAATAGATGATTTATGATTTCCCGAGTATGAAGAGATTTCCCAAGGAGTATGAAGAGGATAAGAAATACATAGATCTTACACGTATTTATTTTGTAGAATAGAAAAGTTACTCCGATAGATCAGCGTAAACTATAAGCAAAACTTCCAATGAAGAGAATTTTGGTATAACGAACAGATGGATCAGATTATGATGCCAAAATTCAATCCACTAAGGATATTATTTTTATAGATTGATTGTCTCTATGGTACAGTAAAAATAAAAATAAAATTGTATCAACCTCTTTGCATGTAAGTTCTAAGGGTGGCCTTTTATACTATTCTGTTTTGACGCTTGACTTGTATTAATACAGGACCAAGATCGACGATGATGAAGATGGAGGACTCCTCGAAGAGGCGACCCTTCTTTAGCTCACCGGAGGATCTATATGACGAGGAATACTACGATGAGCAGTCACCGGAGAAGAAGCGCCGTCTCACTCCTGAGCAGGTTAGCATCCTTCTCTTTCTTTATCTAGACGAAATATAATTAAGTAATTCGAAATACATTTTCTTTAATAGTTCGATGGAGTAGATATACAATTCAACATATATCTAAGCCAGTTAAATTATCTTGGTTCAAATCTCACCGAAAAAAATACTGTAAAATTGTCAATTGGCCACTACGATTTGTTTAGTCAAATTATAATTAAGTAATTAAAGAAGATTCCCTCTAAAGTGATTTGAGTTTTTAATTATATTGGAACATATTCACCACTATAGCATCAAATTCTTCAGAATATTGTGTCCATGATTATTCGACCTTTAAACCCTGAAAAGAAGAGAATTTCTTTTTATTAACGAGCGTTTTCTTTAAGCAAAATTTTATAATTTTGTGGATTCGATTACTTGCTGAGCAATAAGTGCATATCTTGCGTTGTTGGGTACGTAAATGAAGGTGCACTTGTTGGAGAAGAGCTTTGAGACAGAGAACAAGCTGGAGCCCGAACGCAAAACCCAACTGGCCAAAAAGCTGGGGCTGCAGCCCAGGCAGGTGGCTGTATGGTTCCAAAACCGCCGTGCCCGGTGGAAGACCAAGCAGCTCGAGAGGGATTATGATCAGCTCAAATCCTCTTATGACTCTCTTCTCTCTGATTTTGACTCCATTCGCAAAGATAACGATAAGCTCAAATCTGAGGTATTACCATATAGTAGTCTTGATCATTTTATTTGTACTTTGTACCAACATCTTAAGATAGATTTTTGGGTCGATTTTTATTAGTAGTATGTCCTTAAGGCCTCAACTTGCAGTACTCTATGAGAAAGAATTAACAAATCATGGATAACACCTGACTTGCAACAATTTGATCAATGATTGTGTCATAGTTCTCTTGAATAATTCTGACAAAAAGTCACCTTTCTTTCTTGTAACATTAGAGAGTCGGTTACAGTGACGATATAGCCATTTTATTATATGTATAGAATAATATGATGCCTTATTGAATAAAAACTAGCTAGGAGAGTCTATGATAACATATAGTAGAAACTATTAAGATATGTTTGTTGACGAAATTTGTCGGCGAAGTTGGTAATTGGTTAGAAATTTTAATCTGACTTTATTTGAGGTCATATGCTGTGTAACACCTGGCCATCAATATTAGTAGTGGGGAACCTCACATACTGTATTCTTTCTCACCTACAAATTACAATAGAAAATTATCTGTCAATGTCCTTCTGAGTCATCTTGCATCAAGTCAAATAAATAAAGTAGCATCTGTTCTAACCCCCCACTTTCAATGTTTTTTCTATTACTTGGAATTCAATTTCAAAAAAAGCGAATATACTTTTGATATATTGGGAAAACTTGCTTTAAAATATGCGTAGTGATGAAGACCTTACTATATAGATAGTGGATGTATCACTATCAGTTACACTACTGTTATTTGATAGTAAACTTTTAATTTATTCTTTTGCTTTTATTTTGCACCTTCGGTTTTTAAAAGTGTGGTGTAATAATAGAGTTAAGTTCTTTGAATTAACAACATATTTTTTTTTTTACAATATATCGCTTAGTTCACTTGTAACAATAGGCAACTCTTCATACTACGTCAAGAGTTGGTATATATGGTGAGACTTGGCATTTATATGACCCATCAAATCAGATTTTATCATAACTTATTGTATAGTAGGTAAACCTGACTTGGCTTGTATTTGAGGTTACTAATCCCACTATTTATAAACGCGACATGTGATTTATCTTTTTAGCTGACATGATAGTGTGCAAGCTCTTATATATATTGTATCGATATGTAGAAGCTAAGGAAACTATTTTATTTATTGGGGGAAAATGCAGGTTGTTTCATTGATGGAAAAGTTGCAGGGGAAAGTGGTTGGAGGAGCAGGGGCAAGTGAAAAATCTGATGTCTTGGAGGTAGATGCTATGACGACGACCCTTCAAGTGAAGGTGAAGGCTGAGGACCGGTTGAGCAGTGGCAGTGGTGGGAGCGCGGTGGTAGATGAGCATAGTCCACAGCTGGTGGACAGTGGGGACTCATATTTTCACACTGATCATGAGGAGTATCCAGGGCCTGGAGGATGCAATGTTCCTCCACCCATGGATGGTTTACAATCAGAGGAAGATGATGGTAGTGATGATGGCAGTTGCCATGGCTACTTCTCTAACGTCTTTGTGACAGAGGAGCAGCACCATGAAGAAGGAGAAGAGCCTATTGGATGGTTCTGGTCTTAATTGAATTTTAGAATATTGTATTACAGTTTTTCTTATCTACGTGCACGCTTTGTATGATGAAATAAGTGTGGTAATTCGAACTTCCAATTTAAACATCTATTAATATGCTTTTGCATCTTTTATTCTCTTGATTTATTTCTGATTCTTGATGTTTCTTCGTATATTTCATATCAAGTATTTAAATAAACTACATATTCCAATTACGTGCTTGATCGATACAAGAGGAGTTCATATACTAGTAATTGATGTGTAAGGATTACATGTCTAACGTTAGGATTCAAGGGCAGAATATAGTACAATGTTTCGATCAAGTGTATAATAAGTGAAGGAGCTGCAGCCCACATACGGGTTCAACAAAACTCAATAGATTTTATTCAAACAATGAATTTGTGTTGATGAGTTTATGAAATATGTACAAAAATATATATAAAAAGACGTTCTATTGAAATAAATTGAAAGAGATGGACACTATTGAAATATGGGTACAGCAGAAGCACAAAATAGACCTTATAGCCCATATCATTTTGTTTTTCCTTAATGAACCACAGTAGATCCATTCCGCCTCTGCTCCATTGTCGTGGGAATGATACTTCATTTACGTACTTGTTGAAGAGCCAATTGAGTAAATTTCTTTCTATCGAGTAAAATTTTTAGATGAAATAATCACTCTTTTTAACAACACTAACATCTAAGGCTCTTAAAAGAGTAAATAAAATTTGGACAAATAATATGTATGTATGTATGGCCTTCTCTCCTTCAAATACATACTAATACAATTTGTGTTGTAACATTGAAGAATATCCCTATCTTTTTTCTAGGACACAATGTCCTAAAACAAAAGAACAAAACTGATCTGATTAGCAACTATTGCAGTGTCCATGTGCAACGCTAATATATACTATGTGAGAATATATGTAAAATGTGCGTACTACCTATTTAGTATGGACTAGACATGGAATAGTCAATAGAGTTTGTGCTTTCTTGGCTTAATTTGATGAGTGACCAACTCAATGCACCATTTGCTGCCAGTAGCCAGTGAGGCATCCCATGTGCTGACTCACATTTTTTGCTCAAATCATCATATATTATAAGGAAAAAAAAATCAGATGGGATGGGCCATCATTCATGTCCAATATGGCTGTAAGGTTGTGAACAGACACATCTTCAATATGATGTCATTTGTATTATCGATTTAAAATTATTAAGCCAACAAGCTATAATAGCTGAAGTTTTGAGTCAAAAGGTGTGACGTACACAATCTACCATGATGCAAGCATTAGTAGCTGCTTTCATGCGCGGCTTGAAGGTCACACAAAAATAAATTTATCATCGCTCCAAAACTTTTAACTAACAGAGGTATTTACAACAAAATTATAGACTAGAGCAATTATTATCTAATGTCAGATGAAGTCTCCAACTTATAAAGTTCAACACAAGGGAAATCATCAAATGTACAGCACCCAATTAGTTGAATCATTATTATTAAAGTATCACTACAGAGTTTGCAAATAACAAAGGTCTTTAAAGCAACAGTAGAAATTGACTCAATCTCATTCAACATTAAAAAAAAAAGTACATATATATTAGTTTGTGGATCTCAACAATCAAGTTCAGAAATATGATAATTTTATTAATAATGTGGCCAAATTTTGATTCCCTACTTGTAACGGTTGTCTTATTTATTACTTTTAAATCATTTGATAAGTATATAATTAACATTTGAGGGTCAGGAAAAAAATAGTACAAGTAGTAATGTCGTATATGATTTATATATTATACTCCGTTATAATATCAGAAAATAAAAATAGATTTTTTATTATCATTTGTGGATCTCAACTATCAAGATTATGCCGTTGAAGTACACAAACCCAAAAGATAAAATATAATTTTGGCAATCCGGCCAATTATTGATTTTTTCCTTACTATATTTAACAGTTATCATGTAATCATTTTAGTTTATTTTTGGTAGTGATTAACAAAATCTTTTAGTTCTTTCACAATTCAAATTCTAATTGTAAATGATATGCGCGCATTATTGTCTAATTAAAGTCTTTCCAATTTTTGGTTAAACACATTAACAACTACGTAATTAATTAGCGGAGAAACAGTCCTACTCAAATGATGTGGCACCAAATTCAAAAATTGCTTTTCTTCTGTTGAAAGGTCAGTTCAAAATGAAGTCTCAACTTTCATAAGCAGGGGATTGTTTTACCATCGTTTTAATTCAAAAAATTATCTCAAAAATTGTTATTTTAAGAAATTAAAATTTGAAAAATATTTTTAACTTTACTCTTTAATATTGAAGAAGTATGCATAATATTTAATTACGTGACAATTAACAGTTGAAAATAACACACTTGGAAGCTGATTTTTTAATTTTTCTTTTCTCTTCCGCGCATAAAATTGAGTGTATTCATGCTCTTTGTCCGATTTATTTCGCTTTTTAATGGGTATAAAAAGAGCTAAAACTACAATTAAAATGAAACAGAATAAGTATGAGTGTCGGTAATTATGACAAGACGTAGGGGTAATTTCGCCAACGCGAAAATCGCGAATTTATGTCCTTGGACTCCCTCTGCTCCGCGGTCACATGTACATATCCCGTGCTGCCGGCCCAATTTTGGTGTCAAATAGTTCCGTCTCATTCTACTGTTCTCGCCGGTTACAAATATCTCTTTCTACTCTCTCTGTCTATTACTCTTCACTCACTATACACATCAAATCCTCCATTGTTTTAGTAGGTTAAAATCTGCTTGTCTCTGAAGAGGAGAGTTCAAAATCATTTCGATTTGCTGCTTTACCCGATCATTTCAGCGCATTTTTCTGGTATGCTCAATCTTCGCTTACTCTGTTTATTTATTAGTTTATAGGTATGTGACAGAGGTAGTATTGTACATTCGAATTACTTAAGCCCCTAAACATTGCATTTTTTGTAAATCGCTGATGGAGTAATCCAATTGTGTAGGTTTGTTGATTGTATTTGCTTTGAAGTTGCTAACTACGATCTGCGAATGTTCTTCTCTCTGAGATCTTGGCTATTCTACTTTAATACGTTTTGGATTGTTTTATCTTGTAGCTAGTGCTTGTTGGAGTTGATTGTTCTGATCCTGTAGTGTAGATGCGATTTCTTTGCCGTGACTATTATTATTACTAGGAAATTTTCCGTTAGTGATTATTTAAAAAGAATTTAATGGAGTTTGACGTATCTAATCATTGTTTGAATAGTGATTCAAAGTGCTTTGTTGCTAACTTGGATGGACAAAAATGAGCTAACTATGTCATTTGGCCTTAACTTAGGGTTTCGCTCTAGGTTAAAGTGTTATTTGTCTTCTTCTTGTAAGGTTTTTTCAGCATGATTTGAGTAAGAAGTTGCGTGATTTGTACATTGGCAACATCTATTCTACTTAATTTACTGGCTGAATGATTTTCACACCCAATGCCACCAATTCAAAGTGAAGTAATGTTGTCAAACCTTCAATGTCAAAGTTCATCAAATAAGAAATTCGATTGTTCATTCAGAAGCATTAGATCATTATGTTACTTGTTCTTTTTTTCTTCACAAAGGCATTAGATTACTGTGTGCTCTTTCCATTTCTCCAGCTAATGCTACATCATTTACTTGATAATGTGAGTCCCCATAGTTAATTTGCGGAATATTGTCTTTTCTTTTTCTTTCTTTCTTTATTGATGATTGTGGTGTCATGCCAGCTTAGGTACCTTGACCTAGGTAACCTTCTACACTAAAGAGAATCAGCTCATTCTAGGTGTTATAGCTGCTAGTTTGAACCTGGAATCTTCAGGTTGATACTACTATACCTAAACTATTCAACTATCTCCTTGGGACAATGTAGGTAGATGGGTTTTTATTTCAACTTCAAATCTTGAATAGAAGCCTTAATAGCTGTATTGTCACTAAGATACTGTTCCACTATGAAAATTTACAATTCTCAGTGAAGCCTTGTGAGATTGAGAATATCTTCCATCTATTGTAAACAAAAATTTCAATAGAAGAACAAATTCTTCATATGCCAAATTAGTGAAGGGACCTTGGAAGAAAAAGAAATAAGTTACTTGAATGACCACAAATATGAGAAAGCATTGTTGAGGTCCAAAAGTTAGGTCTAAAATCCCCGGAGTTCAAATATCTGTTTATTATGTTGCTTTATCCTCTTCTCGGGAGTTCACATATCTGTTTATTATGTTGCTTTATCCTCTTCTCGGGAGTTCACATATCTGTTTATTATGTTGCTTTCTCCTCTTCCCCGGAGTTCACATATCTGTTTATTATGTTGCTTTCTCCTCTTCTCTGGAGTTCACATATCTGTTTATTATGCTACTTTCTCCTCTTCTGTTCCATGAGAAATGATTTCTTAAGTGCATTGCTGATGTGGCTCTTAATAACCCTTTACACTTCTGGTATTTCAGAATCTAATCCATATATGATGTCTGAGGAAGCTGCTAGAGATCTCATTGCACTACCTGAAGCTGGGATGAACAATGAGATCCCCAGTAATGGGGGTGTTCCGGTGATAGGGGTTGAGAGCGTTGATATAAATTCAAAAGATAAGGAAAGAGAAAAGCCTGACTTACTGGTTGGACCTTGCCTTAATGGAGACAGTAAGGTGAATACTGGGGCAGAGGTGGGAAATTCAGAAGTGGAATACATAGAATCTGAGAATTTGAATGATGTAGAAGATGTTGACAGAAGTCTTAAGGTAATGATTCCTGATATAGTTTGATGTTTCATTGTAGTATTTTGCATCTCTGTTTGCCTTCTTTATATTGGTTACAAAAGTCTCTTTTCAATGTCTTTGCCTCTCCTTTTTCATTTGTAGACACTGTTGACTGGGCTAGAATCCAAGGACTGGGTTTTAGTGTGTGAGGCACTCAATGACGTTCGGCGTCTGTCCCTATTTCACAAAGAAGCAATGGTTGATATGTTGTAAGTCTTTGTCACCTAGTATATAACCTGAAAGATGTTTGATCATGATGTTCTAGCTGGTTAGACATATCTTTTTGTATGCTCTCCTTTTGTTCTGTCTGATCTTACTTATGTTAACTACTTAAAATGAGCAGGGGAAATGTGATCTCCCTTGTTGTGAAATCTTTGAAAAATCCGAGAAGTGCTGTTTGTAAGACTGCTATTATGGCATCAGCTGACATTTTCAAAGCATACTGTGACAGCATAGTTGACTTGATGGATCCACTGGTAACTTTTCTCTTTTGTGACTTGTGAATGCCTTGGCAATATATTTTCTCATAATTTACCTTGTCCTTATGCTCATTACATGACTGTTTCCTTGCTTAGCTTGTACAACTTCTTCTGAAATCTTCACAAGACAAACGATTTGTATGCGAGGCAGCTGAGAAAGCTCTAATAGCTATGACAACATGGGTTTCTCCATCACTGTTGTTACCAAAGTTGCAACCAAATCTGAAACACAGAAATCCTCGAATTCGAGCAAAAGCTTCAAGCTGCTTTTCTCGAAGTGTACCACGTCTGGTGAGAGTTCTAAGTTCTAAAATCTCTTCCTTATGCACCCTGACCTGTGAATTTTAGTTATTACTATTTTCATTCTTACAATTTTTTCCTGCAATTCATTGTTAACCCAGTTTGTTTGCTATTTGCTGACCAAGATCTTTTCCCTTGGCTATGTTTTATTGACAATATCTTGATACAAAACTCAGCTCAAGGAGGAAACACTTCTTGAGAGTGTTTTACTAATTACTTTACCGGTTAAGGGAATGACTAGGTAATAATTTGTTAAGATCTTTCCCTTGGCTATGTTTTATTGACAATGTCTTGATACTAAACTCCACCCTAGTAGGAAACCCTTCTTGAGAGTGTTTTAAGAATTATTTTTCTAGTTAAGGAAATGACTAGGTAACAATTTGTCAGTCATTTGAGTATATTAGGAATTTTTACATGGTTTCTCCAATACGTTTTGTTCACAATGCTATAGCTGGCCACATTCATTAGTCAATCCCCTTGTGGTGGTTAGTTTATTATTCAGCGGTATATATTTGTTCTTGTTGAATGAAAACAAGAAAGATTACATCTTAGTGGACCCTCAGCACGGGTAACATTTTCTTACATTCGTGCCTTTTCATGTATGATCATATCACTGAAATGTGAAAGAGGAATAAACTTCGTCTTGCTCTTAGTTTTTGTTTTCTTAGGTGTTTGCCTAATTTCCTTTTTACTACTAGATCTGGTCTTTACTAACAGAGTTGCATGTTTTACAGGGAGTAGAGGGAATCAAAGCATATGGAATTGAGAACTTGATCCGAATAGCTGCATCCCAGCTCAGTGACCAGCTTCCTGAGTCGAGGGAGGCCGCTCGTACACTGTTGTTAGAACTGCAAAATATCTACGAAAAAGCACTCAATGTTACCCCCCCACCAGTAGTGAGTGAAGACCCAGAAACAATTTCTGTGAGTGGAGACCCAGAAACAATTTCCTGGGAGCATTTTTGTCAATCAAAGCTCTCGCCTTTGAGTGCTCAAGCAGTTCTTCGTGTAACCAATCTCACTAGGGAGGGTATTGTTTTAGCTTCATAGTATTTGTGCAAGCAACGAGCTATAGTTCACCATTGTCCTTCCCCATTTTTTGGTTTGGTTTCTTATACCTGTATATACCATGAAAGGTTTGAGGTGTTTGCGAGGCAGTGAGACCATATATAGAACTATAGTTCTATAGTGTCTTGAAATATGGTTTAGATTACGTTTGCATTATACTTAAAGTCATTCATGAATGCTTGCTTTGCAGTGCAGTATACATGTAATTGTGCTCGTTCATTTTTCCCATGGTATGTTAATGATTGAAAAGCAGATTGCATTATTGTGAAGTCAAGAGAAGTTGTTCATAATGGCATTGTATGCCATGGTATGCCAGTTTGGGAGTTGCTGCTTTTTTCCCATGGTATATTAAATCTATTGTTTTGGGAGCTGCTGCATTTCATCTACACGCTTCCTTCTAATGACCGTCTTGTGCTCTCGTATCCATCTTGTGTTGAATCATTTCCTATGATATATTTGGAGATTTTCCTTGTCTACGTACATCAGATTTTTTAATTTCATGATGTATAAAGCTATACTAGTGAAAAGGGAAGTCCTGTCTGAACAAGTGCGATAGGTTGGTAGCACTTCTGTTTGTTGAGGTGATGGCTCCTTGAGGCAAGAGGATCTTCCACCGTGTGATGGCCAACAACTATGCTGAGATTTAAATGGCAACTGTTAGAATCCAGGGCTTTGCATAGTCCATCAAGCAAGCGTCATATTCAGTAACCCAACCCGGACCAACAATATACAATGAAAAAATAATTTTTTTCTGAGTAACTCTAATTTTGCCTAGTGCGTCATACTAAATTCATCAAAAAGAAAAATGATTGGAAGATAAAAGTTTGGACTTGGTCTTGTGTGTGTATCTTCATCAACACATGTTACGGGTCAACTTCCTATGCCGTCCGAAATTCTTTAGAGTGATTGGTCTAATATATATATTTTATATAAAAGTTCATCTCAATCCTTAAAAAAATAATCATTTCAGTAATTGCAATGTGCAAGTAATCTCTTCATTTCCTCCTTAGATCATGAGATTTCCAAAAGGATTCAACTTACAATGAAGAACCAAGAACTGGGCACTGCCACACGGGTTATAATCCTGGCAATGGTGATATCAGTGCTATCGCTATTTGTTTTAGTCGGAGTTCTTGTCCTGATTCACATCTGTGTAGTATTGAGGGAGTTTAACAGAAGAACCGACAACATTAATATGGCGGAGAGAGGGGGCACCAGCATGTCCATGTCCAAGGAGGATATAGAAAAGCTTCCTTGGTTCGTTTTTCAAGCCAAAGAGAAGGGAACTAGTACTCCAGTGGACTGTGCAATTTGTTTGGACAATTTCAAGGTGGGTGATAAGTGCAGAATGTTGCCTCAATGCAACCACAGTTTTCATGATGAATGCATAGACTTGTGGCTCCTGAAGTCCCTCTTTTGTCCAATTTGCAGAACTAGCGCCCATATTCTGAGGGGCTGTTCCATATCTGCAGGAGAAAGCAGCGGATGCAGTGAAAATGGTCAAACGAGACAAGAATTGAGTTGAGAGAGGGTCAAGAAATTGATAAATCTAATTAGTTGATAGCGAGTAAACTCGTCTCTATTCCTGGTTTACCAAAGAGCTCCATTTCCACGCACCAGATGTTCAGTCCTGAACTTGGGGCGACTCTGGGATTGAATTGGTGCTTAGCTAAGAATTTACTTCCAGAATTGAACAAAAATTATGTTGTTGCTTATAGTTTGTGTGGAGAGTGATGTTCTTTCTTTTGTATATATTCAGATACATTTGAACACTGGGTTACAAAATTATATTGTACTAACTTGTGAGCTATGTGGAAAAGAGTAGTACCAGTAAATGTTCATTATAAAGATTACCTTATAAATACCATAACTTGATTGTCTAAATATTTGGGACCTGTGAGTGCATAAAACTTAAATCTATTGAACATATATTATATGGCTCGATACCTGTCTCTGGCCTCTAGTTGTTGTTTTCTTTCTCGAATACAAATGAAAACTAACAAAGCAAAAATCAAAGTGACAACATAGTACAAGCTACAAACTTCCTTACATTTTCATCATAGGTGTAAGCCGGCGTTCGACAAGTGCTAGTTTGGTTTAAACCAAGAATATTCTTTACTTTGTAAAGAAACAGCTACACATCGAAAGCCACCTTGTTTACCTTTCACGTACAAAAATCAGACCTTTTTTTCATCCAAGAAACCAGTTACTTCTCTTCAACTTTCTTCCAAGGAGCACAACTTTTTCCCTTCAACTGCCTTTCTTCCCTTGGCTGACATAATTAAGCAGTTTGGAACTATGAAAATCATGTTATTTGAATAATGTTATCTTAAGTTGTTAGTGAAAGCCCACATTTAATTATTTTATGTCTCAACAACGCCCACTCAAGTAGCCTGATTCTTTTTCATGGGTCAAACACGTTAAAATATCTAGTGCTATATTAAATTGTGTGACTATCTTATCTAAAAATCTCACATACTTCAATACGTCCTCTCTGTTTTTGAAAGACGGGCGGATGGAAGAACTTCTAATGGGAATTTACACAAGGGACAGGACTAAACATCTCAATGTCATTACTTCTATCTGCATTTTCAACTTAATCAACACATGCTGCCTTACATTTTCACAGCCTTCTGCTGCTGAATGCATTCTTCAACTTGGAAAAATTTCAGTACCGTATAACGTGCGTGATGAAGGTGGAAACTGGGGTAGTTTCTTGAATGATGAAGCCTGTGGAGGACCCTTTCGAGACTACCTCTATGCAATGGGAATCAGAGCAAATAAAACAGGACAAATGTACCTGAATTCGACTCAGCAAACGAACTGCTTGACTCAGATGAATGATGAAAGAAATGGAATTGATGTTTTCGGTTGTGGTATCGAGAAGCTAACAAAAACTGGTGGCAGCTGCTCAGATTTCTCTGTTAATGGTGCTAACATAAAGTTAGGAGACAAACTCAGAAAGTTGAGTTATAACTGTCAATTTCAGGACACTGCTGATAAAAGAGGTCATTTGTGCGAGTCCTGTGTAAATAGCTGGAAAGATATAAAGGAAATGAAGTCGAAAAATGACAAATACACGGAGGCAGAATCAGATATATGTAGGTTTGCAGTATTAGTATCACTAACAAGTACTAGAATTACAGATCAAGTGTGGCTCGGAAAGCTTTACAATTGCCTTTCAAATCAAAAGCAGCCTGTGAACTTTGCACATACCGAAGAAAAAGAGCAAGAGGAAGAAGAGCACTCGGAGCTGACAGAAAAACACAAGTTTAGACCAGGTAATCCAACTTTTAGAATTCTGTGCATCATTAGAAGATGGATTACTTCATGTTTAATTTATACTTGAAACAGTTTTATCAGTTCTAATTGGAGGAATCCTAGCAGTCCTGATAACTGTATTTATCTCTGTGTGGACTTTCATACGTAAGAGGGCCAATGTAGATGCATCTGAGAAGAAATTTGGTAATGTTTTTGCCACTCAGTCTCTACCTTCTGACAGTGTACAAGAATTTTTACGCTATCAGGTCACTTAAAAGATAATTGCCACCTTTTTCATCTTTGTAACTCTTAAACATGTTCCATATACGGACTGAAAAGGTTGAAAACTTAATTGGCAGCTATAGATCTGGCAATGCCAAAAGATTCTAGTTTGGAAGTCTTCATTGAGGAGGTCTACTCAGCTACAAACAATCTAAATGAATCAAACTTCATTGGTGAGGGGACAGCAGGTTAGCACCTATATTAACTTTGTTCTCCATTTATAGGAACTGATTTTTACTGTTGAATTTTGAAAAATTTCACTGATAATATTCTTGTAGGAAGGGTGTATAGAGGAGTTCTCCCTAATAATCAGGAGGTTGCAATTAAGCACATAGTCCATGAAGAATGTGTAGAAACATTCCTCAGGGAAATCAAAAGCCTAACTAATGTCAGACATCCAAACCTGGTAGCCTTGCTTGGCTATAGCAAGAATGCCAAAGAATGTTTCCTCATTTATGAAATTTGTCCCTATGGCAATCTCTCTCAGTGGCTCTTTGGTATGTAACAATTCTCTCTGCTTTAAATGTCAACTTCTCCAATTGTTTATGCCTTCCCTCGACTACTCTACCTAGAAGCTCCTATCTTTCAACCTGCACAAGTATTGGATAACTCTACTCAACAAGGATTAAATAGATGGAAAGAAATCACCTAGTGCTTTTTTGTCTTTTATAGGATTCGAATGCTAAGCCACACTATTGAGTGCTATTGAAAGAGCTATTTCATTTCCTTTGTTTCCTTGTCCCTTCCCTCTATTGTGTAATGGTGAATGGTGAGATTACCTTTGTTGAAACAGCAAACAATAGAGTATTATCCTGGACCCAAAGGCTTGAGATTGCCATTGATAGTGCTAAGGGGCTCGTGTTTCTTCACATCTATCATGACAGAAGTATAATCCACCGCGATATAAAGGTAGACAATGGTTATGAATTCACTTCAAAGGTTTGAACTTTGGACTTTCCTGAATGGCTAAGTCACTTGTTTTATATTAATCCACAGCCTACAAACATACTCTTAGGCCAGAACTTTGAAGCTAAGCTTTCTGATTTTGGATTGTCCAAGGTGATAGACATTGATGAATCCTACATGATCTCAGAAGTGAGGGGTACCTATGGTTATGTCGACCCTGAATATGAAACAAACCATCATGTAAATTCAGCAGGCGATGTTTATAGTTTCGGAATAGTACTTCTGCAGATCCTCTCTGGAAGGAAAGTTATCAATATGAACATGGAAAAACCAACACGGCTGGACAAAATTGTAAGCAAATTTCCCTTTCACAAATCAATCATTCATTACTCGTAGAAGATAATACGAATGTTGATAAATACCTGTCATTTCAGGCAAAATCGTTGTTGAGGGAAAGAAGGGCAGTGGAATTTGTTGATCCAAAACTTCATGGAGATTACTCAACAGATGCTTTCCAGCTCACACTGGAGCTAGCTATTTCTTGCATTGCACCAAAGCAACAAAGACCCTCCATTGAGAAAGTTGTTGAAAAGTTGGAGGAGGCCTTAGCTATAACAAGAAGGGAAAAAGCTTCAACACCTCACTCTACACCAAAGTGGTCTTCAACTTCTTTCCAAGAACAATATAGAACAATAGTTGAAAATGCTACCTAATCTATCTCATCATCGACAGTTCATTGAACAAGATATATACCGTAGTAATATAGAAGTGTAACATTACATCTATATATCAATTCATTGCATTCCCACAAAACTCAAAAACAAGATCCTAATTTGCATCAGAGCTACAGAAATATAAGAAAGGTCTCACACAAACAAGGTTGCATATTGTATCAGATCATAAAAAGTTACTAACAAACAATAACACAAAAACAATATAGCGTTTTGGTCTTATCTACAATGTATACAAGTGACCTCAAAAAACAAGATTGCCCTGTTGCATGACATCTCAGGAATATCACAAAGCAGGGGGGAAACTACAGCCATGCTGGATTCTTCAGAGGGGTAACAATAGCTTTGACTTGCAAGTAGTGACTTAGGCTGTAGACTCCCTTTTCTCTTCCATGTCCACTCATCTTATAACCACCAAAAGGAATGGCAGCATCCAATTTTCTTCAACAAAGAAAGTGACTTACTCAAATAATTACTATTAGTTGAATGGCCATCTGAGAAATTAACTTCGGCAGAGGGACCATACAATACAGGACATATGTATATATATATATATGTAAAGTACTAAAATGAGAGCAAATATTAAAATCTAAACACATAGGTCCGATAGATCAATGTGTTTAGTGATAAGAACCGTAAAAGTTGAACATATTAAGTTTAAATTTTAAATCTGCCTCTCACTATTGGGACAAGGAAGAAGATATGGAAAGATAAGAAGGCTCGGTTACTGTACATATGCTTACATAAGCAGTCATTTTAGGCCATGGTCCTTCATCAAATGCTTTACGGGCAGCAGAGACTGCACGGTTGACATCTTCAGTGTTGGCCTCCGAAACCGTAGTAATGGCTTCCCCTGTTCGAGGGTCAAATGTAGGAAATGTCTTTCCTGAAGACGTAGTATTCTCCATATTACTCTTTAGTATTATAGAATAACATATAAATGAAAAGATTTTAGGTCAACCTGAGGCTGCATCAACAAACTGTCCACTAATGAGAAGCTGATTATATTTAACCTCAACAGGTGGAGTGATTGGCTCTTCATGCACCACGGCACTGCTGATACCCTTTCTCCAGTAGTTGGAGTATCTACCTGTAGATTGAAATTGCAAAACCTATAATTAGCTAGCTCCTTTCTCAAGAAAATCAGAATTAAAAAAAA
Organism: Solanum chiquidenum; assembly: GCA_029582725.1. Taxonomy (NCBI): domain Eukaryota; kingdom Viridiplantae; phylum Streptophyta; class Magnoliopsida; order Solanales; family Solanaceae; genus Solanum; species Solanum chiquidenum. The sequence goes on along the minus strand of JAJOOS010009590.1, from coordinate 52,495 downwards.
AAGTATCGAAAACGTTAAAATCTCAAACAAATCAAGTGGAGTAATATCAAGACACAGTTAGCTTGTTCAATCATCAAGATACCAAAGAAAAAAAACACAGGTTAAAATAATTCTTCTCATTAGAAAAGGACTACTTTAATTATAATCTAAGAATGTACTTTTGGTATACTATAGAAGTACTTGCAATATATTTATCGGAGAAAAATACCCATCAATTTTCATTTAATAGTTAGAATGAATTCTCAATTAAATCCGACCGCAACCCATCAAATTAAAATCCAAACCAAAACTAATAAAGAATCCTCACCATTATGATAAAAAAACAAACACAATTTCAGTTTTCTCAAAACCCAGCAAAGTACTATCTCATCTGAATTAAACTTCAACCTCAAAACAAACCAAATTTATTTTCAATTACTCTTGGTGAGTTTGTCCACCCAATAGAAAAGAATCAATTTCTCCATCTTCCTCAAACATCACCAAGTTACTGGGTTTGCGGCAATTTGAGGCAATGTAATTGGAATTGCAGTACAAGAATGTACTGGATTTGGGGCGATTGACATTTGTCTCTGCTTTTGTGGTTGGGTTCATGGCGATTTACGCGGTAACTTCTGCTGTTGATCCTGCTCCGTCTTGTGTGGTATGTGATAATTTATTAAACTACTAAGTTGATTCTTTTTTATGTCTATTCAGGTGTTGAGATTTTCCTCTGGCATGCTATTCATTTTATTGCGTTTTATCTCTTCTTTGTTGGATTTGTATTTGGTTGAAGTGAGTTAGATTCTAAGAAAGGCAAAAATTATGGAAACTGTAGAAGATGGAAAAAGGCAAAGTTATTTTCCCTTTTCTTGGAAGACATGGAAGAAGATGCGCCGCCGCCACGCCCAGAGGAGTTTGTATTTGCCTTCTTGGACTTGGGTGGAACTAAAACAGGAAAGGTGGTTTACTTGTTAGTGGGGTCGGGTTGGGTGCGGGTGAAGTTATTTCCCCTTCTCTTGGAACCCATTGAAGAAGATGCGCCGCCGCCACGCCACCATTAGAGGGGTTTGTTTTTTGATTTCTTGGACTTGGCAACTCATGGAATAAGATGCGCGGGTTATATAAGGGGCGGGTGGTTTTTTCTTTTCATTTTTGGATAATTTGGGCTGTGATTCTGAGCTTTCCGTTATAAAAACTAAACATAATACATAAACATGAGCCTTAATTTGGCGTCAGCTGACAACTATCTGTAATTTTGGGTGTGTACGAATAGATACTTAAACTTGTTTAAAATTGAGCAAATAGACACATTCGTCCTTTATGACAATTTTGTGTTCTACGTGGCGACCTGTGAGTATTATGTCATGTAGGATACGTGTGTCTACTTATTTAATTTTATATAAGTTTAAGTGTCTACTTGTGCGCACTCAAAATTAGAGGACATAGTTGTCCGCTGAAATCAAGTTAAGGGTCATGTTTATATATTATGCCTAAGAACTATAACAGAGGATAAATTTAATTATTGAATGAAAATTAAGGAACCTTTTTCTCTATATTTAGCTTAGGTTCAAAATTTCTTTCTTAAACTTTGTTTAGACAATCAAGTAAACTAACCGTGTAACCTAAAATAATTAGGGCTACTTTATACCATCTAAACCCGTTATAAGTGAAGCAATGAAACTAGTGACCTCAAAAATAAGATAAATGTATAACTTGTTATAACTTATAAGATGAAATGGTCTGATGGATCTTTATTTGTACTTGTATGAATTTATATTATGAATCCTTCAATTTAACATTTTACCAATTAAATTCTTAAATTCAATTAGAAGAAGACTTTTAAACCATTACCATGTGTGTAGTTCACTCGCCATTAAGTAGATGACATGTCAAATTTATGTCATTTAAATTAATAATATATCATCATTATCTTTCCTAATTGTTATTTAAAAAAATTATTAACAAAAATTTATTAAATAAAAGATAAAATAATAAAAAATTTATTTATTTCTTAAAGTAAAATGTGTGCGCCTCTAACGCACACTGTTTTCCTTCACTCTTCTCGCAGAACCAGCCATCGTAATCTGCCGCACCACCAGCTCCGACCGGCAAACCTTTTCGTCGCCGTGACCAGTTTCTCGTGCCATCTCCTGCCTCGTTCTCCTCTTCACTGTTTTCCTTTCTCTACACTACCGACGACCCCCTGCGAACCACCAGAAAATGGAGTCTTGGAGTCTCCTCTCCATTCTCTCCGGCGTACCAGCAAACTATCTCGCTGCCTCCCATTCTCGCGGAAAAGAGACCAGCACCGCCTCCCATTCTAGTGAAAAGGGACCAGCTCCACCTCTCTCCCTCTCACTCCACTGCAAACCGGCGAGCACCACCATGAAACCAACACCTCTCTCTCCCTCCACTGATAATCGCTATGAAACCTGACGTCATGAAAGTGCTAATGCCAAGATCGGCTAAAGAAGAAAACATAGGGTGTGGAGAAGGAAAAAAATGGGGTTGGGGCAACGATGGAGTGGGGGTGGGATGGCTGAATAAGAAGGTGGTGGGAGAAGAAGTTGGATTTTTTCCTTTTTTAATTTTTTTTTTATAATTTTAATAATTTAAAATTTAAAATATGGTGTTCACTTGCCTTAACACGCGGGTAGTCACACTCTCTCGTCAATTTTAATGTCACATAAGCATGGTCAATGGTCAAAGAGTTTAATACGTTGTGTTTTATTGAATTTAAAAATTCAGTTGATAAAAAGTTAAGTAGAAGGATCCACAATACAAACTTATATAAGTATAAAGATCCATCAGACCATTTCGCATAACTTATAATTGATTAAATCATAGTCATTCAAAATTATTTACACTATCATCAGTGTATAAGAGGCTAAGGGAAGCAGTTGTTCGTCAACATGCCTGCTTCCCTAGCCAGGGGTAATTCTGGTATATTATTATTATTATGCTTAAATAAATTATACTTTATTGCTTTCAAAAATTGTACTTTCCCATATTTTGACTTAAAAAAACAGCTTGTATGTTTCCTTTTTAGTAACAGATATGACAATCTAATATGTACCTTTGAAACTGCACAATTTTTAGGCACAATCAACTAGAAAAGAAGGTTGTATTTCACATGATTGAAAAAGGAATAATGTTGTAATCAAAAATGTAAAATGGCCTATTGTTCCTGAAATTTACAAAAAGATTAAAAAAAAAAGAAGGGTACTAGCTTTGTCATTACTCACTAGTTAGTACCTCTCAGTAATGCAAGGTGTTCTAACTAATTACATATAATGTCGCCTTCATTCTGCAGAAAAATCAGGCTCATCTGGCTTAAACAACTTGGGCATTTTTAAGCTAGAAGAAGAATCAGCCATCTTCTGTTCTATTCCTCTTCTCGTATTAGCAGCAAATCGTTTGGCCAAAATTGTAGCTCCAAGTTGTTGGGAACCACGAGAACCACTGTCTACTAACGGTTGCTCAGGACCAGCGTCATCAAAACTTTGCTCATTGTAGTTACCCTCATCGTTAGGATCTTGATTATAATAATAGCTCTCTTGTAGAGCCAACTCGTATTCCATCTTTTTCTTCATATACCTTCTCCATGCAGCCTGTATAAAACAAGCACCCCATGTTCTCCACTGATGAGAATAGTACCTAAATGCATGCTGTAGCTTCATGCTGTGAAGACGTTTAAATTGAACTGCAAAAAATTTCAGGTCTTCAGCTCGAAGTGCAAATGCTTCAACTTCAGAAAGTGTTCTCACAGTTCGAGTTGAAGCTGGCAACTGCGTTGAGTTAGGCAGTAAGGCCCAAGTCAGCAATTCTTCACCACAGAAGTCATTAGGTCCAAGGGTGATAGAATTGAAGAATCCAGATCTTCCCCCATTTGTTGTGGAGCTCTCTAGTTGTCCCCTGATGATAAAGAGCATCTCATTCACTGGATCATCTTCTAGAACAACATAGGTGCCCATTATGCTCAGGGTCGACACTAGGCGTTCACATATTGCATCAAGCAGCTGGTCATCCATTTGCTCAAAAAATGGAACCTGCGCAGTAAGGAGATTTTGGGATCTCTAAAGCTTAGCAAACAAAAGTGGATGGGCTTAGGCATTTACAGAGTAAAAATACAACTCCAAATATGTGGCTGATGCAAATACAAAACATAGGGTGCATCACAAGTCAAAGCTTAAACTGATGACTGAAGAGATAGAACTATTTTATTTTGCTCTAATCTTTCATTTTTGTTCAACTACTGGTCAAATATTTTTGCCTGCAGCTCTTTTCCTTTATGTTTGCCTCCTGAAAGTATTTCAATTCCAAGAGAAGTGAAATACTGCAAACACCATATATTACATCATCAGGACATGCCATATATATATCTAAAGATCACAATGACAAGGGCAACCTTGATAGAAAATAAATCTATTATCAAACATCAACGAGAGCTGATGCAAATGTCATAATCTATGAACAATGATTGTTTCTCGTTTCCGGGTCTTAACAATGTAAATTAAATCATGAAATGTGCAAATATTTTGTTAAAATACGCAAATGTCGGTAGGTACCATTTATATCAGCTTATACCAATTTAGGAACAAAGGATTTCCTGGGACCAGTGGTCAGAGTTTCTGCTTGAGATACTGACAACCCATGAAGTCTCGAGAAGAAAAGAATGCAGCATACATCAATATGTCATGATAGTTTAATATATAATGCACGAGCCAAGCAAAATAATGATAAGTGTAGTGCCAGAAAGACATACTCGTCGAACAAGATTAAGGCATAGGTGTCTTTGGATTTGACGACGAAGATCCAAAGGCAAAGTTTGCAAGATCTCTTCTTCATTAACTCCTCTTGTTGCAAGCCATTTACATTGATCAAAACGGCGAACACGTTCTTGCAAGTCTTCAGGCAACTGTCGGTGCCTCATCCATTCTTCTATATCTCGTTTTCTAATTCTCCATTCCTCAATTTTTACGGTCATAGATTGCAGATAAGTCTGGAAAGGGCAGAAATTTCAGAAGTATATCAAGGAAAAAGAAGCATGTCCTAAACTAGATGAAACAAATGAAAAATGGTAGTTCAAACTCTTAAAAAACCTTACAAATCACCGACTAACCCCCAAGCATAATCTGAAAGCAGTATCCAACTCAACCCAGAAGTAATATTGATTAATATTATACTATCAAACCAATGGACCTAAGCTGCTTATAATTTGAGATTGTAGGGAACATATCTAGAGTAGCACATAGCAGGAATATTAACTTGAAAAATGAAATTGAATCTCTTAGAGGTTTCTGATTACTCTTCAAAGAATTAATCCAACTCCGTAAGATATTTAGCTGGTAATTAACACAAAATTATGTAAATCAACTATCACAAATTAACAAAATATTATCAACAGTGTTATCATGCAACATTGTTCTAGAGGTGAATAATTATAACAACTTGAAGGTGTCTGACATAACATGTATAGGTAATCATTCATGAATATAAACCATGATGAAATTACTTCAGATAACTGCACTAGGTGATAATAGTGATCTATACAGACAAATATTATCCTCAAAATCTTACCTGCATGTTTCCAATTAACTGTGCAAAGAGGACTAAACCGATGATACTTATGAAAATGCTGAATAAAGTTTCACCAATATATGTGCTAGTATTCAAATTCTGCCCATATGAACTGCAAGACAACATTTGTAAAGATAAATATAAGATTTCTACCTGGAAAAAGAACCGAGGAATTTGATGGTATCCTAAGCAACAAAGGAGACAAGGAATTCATTTTCATTAAATCATTTATGTGATCCAAAATGACTAAAATCTTCACTGTGACATTTTATGTGGTAGCCATACATGATCCAAGACAGTTTTCAGAGGATCACTATACTTTATCATTTACAATGATTAACCGCAGTGAAAATGCTTGCCAAAAATTCAGTAGCCGAGATAGACAACGGTGAACATTGTATGAAATCCTAGTCCAATCTTAGCTGCCTGATGAATTAACCAAACATAAGAGACTGGGTACCAAACAGACAGAGTGACTTGCATATTCGGATGCAGATCTAAACGCAAAGAGTCCTTTAAAAGCTAGACTAGATTACATAAATTCTATCAGAATGTATAAAGTGGAATGATATGGCATTAAGACCAAAAGATCTAAGGGTTTCTTTTGGTAAGTCACCTATATTTAGCGTATGTGTAAATGGTATTTCTTTCTCAAATACTGTCATATAAATAACAAAAAATGAAGGAGTATGTCAGAAGACGAATGTCTGTGGGAATTAGTTTGAGACGCCAACTTTCAATTATAATCACCAACATCATTGAATATGCAAAACTGAGAATGAATGAAGGGACTGAAGAAGCAGAGTAAATTTGCAGTTCAAGAAATCAAACCTCAAATTTCTTAGACCCCACCAAAGACAGTATAGATATTTCGCCATGAATGATGATGAAGCCACTTCATTAGTAAAGGCATCAGCGAAAATTCCAAACTTAAAACCAGAATCTTCATCATTTACAGCATCACATTTGTCAAGAACTTTTGTGCTGTTTCGCCAGTAATCGCGTATATAACTATCCTCATCAACATTGCTACAGTCTAAAAATTCAAGAATGCAGGGTGGAACTGCATCACGCTCCTTATTACATTCAATTGCCCAGCAAGAGAATTGTCTTCCTATAGATGCCACGTACCAGGAAGCTCCTGCCACCTGCACACAAAGAAGAAAAGGCACAATTCTCAAATCAGGTGATTTCTGTCTATGTCTTTGACATCAAATCCAGCAAATATCTTGCGTTGGAATAGATATATTATTACGAAACGAAAGGGAATGGGAAATGAGTGTTTACATGACTCGCTAACATGAACAGAAGGAGATTATAAGCTGCTCCTGCCCAGGCTGTTTTAGCAATAAAACCTGTAGTTTTGATAATCTGCTGATTTAATGGGAAAATAACGAATAACCTTGGCACATATTGTATGAGAACGATAAGTGCAAGTGTACTTTTGGAATGACCAGAACCATTTCTTTTTGCTGCTGGGATTACATAGCGAATAACAATCTGCAATGGCACTATTAATTAATACTTCAAATTTAACAATAATAAACGGAGTAGAGTATTAAATGGATATGTACTAACTTGAGGCAGGGGAAGAGCAGCTGTAAAATCAACGATGAAATCAGTCTTGAGATATCGTATAGCAATTTCACGCGGGTCCATAACAAGCTCACCCCGGCCGAAAACCCTAGAGCTAGGAGCAACAAAAGCGGTGCGGAACTTCATGGCAATGTGGAGGAAGTAAAAGATGTCGGTGAGAGAACGATAGATGGTAATTTCACGGGCGGCTTCGTCATCAGTGGACATACAAGCTCTTTCGCTGACGAAAGGTACGTAGAAGTAGAGTGGATCGATGAAAAGAGAGATGAGACAGGTAAGGAGGAAGACATAGTTCCAGCGATTGACAATATCGCTGTTTGGATCGAGAATTTGGCGCCACCATGGCACATCAGTCGAAGATGATTTATTCTTCAACGATTGTTGTAAATGACGAAGGTGAGACGCCGGCTTTTCAAATATTCTAGTCATCTTCCATGGCGGAGTCCGATATCAAAATCGGATCCCGGAAGATTATCTCTCTTCTGGAAAACACAACACAGAAAAAAATTAATAAAATTCCAATAAATTCTTTGTATTATGAATGCAACAGTGAGTGAAAATTGTGGTATAATTAGGGCTAGAAAAATAGGATAAAGAAGGAGAAGAAAAGAAGGAAGAATGAATGAAGAGTGTTCCATTGAAGCTTCTTTTTTCATCAAAGCTTCCTTTACTGCCATTGAAAATTGTGTGAGGAAAACCTGTGACTTCGGAAGTTTGTAGGATTTGGTTAACAACACATGTCAAAGTTTCAAATTTAATTAATTAAAATAAAATCCTAATCATCATTAGACTTAGTGCCCGTTTCGAAACCTATTTTTAAGTTAGTTTTTGGCTTTTAAAAGTATTTAGCAAATATAAAAAATAACTTCAAATAAGTTAGTAAAGTGTTTGGCAAGATCAAAAATGACTTATAACAAGTTAAAAATGACTTAAAATAAGTCAAAAACCAAAATTAGGTTTCCTCCTACTTTTTATTTTTTGACTTAAAACTCATTTCCGTTTGACTTTTTATTTTTGATTTAAAAATGAGGAACTTTCGCAAATAGCCACTATAATAAATTTATTATGCTTCATAGCTATAGTTTGCATATTTACGGGCTGTAGCTACAATTTAAGCTGTCTCGTTTGTATAATTCGCGGATTTGTATAATTCGCAGGTTTGTATAATTCGTGAGTACATTTGTATAATTCAGTTATTTTTTTGTATAAACTCGAAATAACGAATTTATACAATTACAAACATCAGAAGTGTAAACAGTTATACAAATTATATTATACAAATTACAAATTATACAAAAGTTATACAAATTATATTATACAAATTATGAATTATACAAACGTGCGAATTATACAAAATCAAAAAGTTGAGCAGCGTAATTATAGCTAAAAGTAGGTCGCGAATTGTAATTAAGACAAACTTTAGTTATGTTAAGTAATTAACTAATATATACTTGCTTATACACGTAATTTTCCCTTTAAAAATTACTTTTTATAAGTCAATCCAAACGGGCTCTTAATATATTTCATCATACTGGAAAAAAGGCGGGAAATTAGGTACAATGAAATGGGCTTACTAGTGCGACCACGAAATGGGCCAGGCCCCATTTGGATTCCTTTTCTTTTCTGGGTCGTCTTTTGTGGGGAGGGGGAAATTTCTATTGATTCATATTTATCAAAGTTACAGTATTTTTCATTTAAAAACTATTTAATTAGATAAATATTTCTATCATGGATTACTATTTAAGGTGTAATTGCACCAAATATATGTATATATATAACTATATTTTTTAATTTTTTCCCAAATATATAGTAAAGGCATAATTACATCATATATATGTATCTGTATAACTATATTTTCGCCTTTTTCTAAGTGATGTATGAATACAACACAAAATTGATATCAAATAGATGTATTTATGTACAAGTGCACTAGATACATCATAGGTACGCAAATATATTGGATACATCAATGCTACTTTTATATTGGATACATGAAATTAATATCGCATACACTAGATATTTGATATTAGATACGCTGAATGATAATATATACATATACACTTGATATATTAATGCATATTTTGTATTAGATACACGTATACATGAAAGTGTGAAACACATATACAAAAAAGTAGAGGGACGGGAGGTCAGGAAAAACACGAGCGAGAAAGGAAAGAGACAAGATACAGTGAGAATATTGTATTTCAAAGGCAAATACAATATATCTACAAGCAATCTGAACAAGACAAGTAATTATTTTAACTATAATGCATTGAGTAAGTAGCACCTATATTAATGTACTTTATGAAAGTTGCTCTTCTTTCATTTATCAAAGACCCCTTAAAGTTGTCCGCATAATAGAAGTTTAAATATAGCAGAAGTTTTATTTCAAAACTATACAAACTACGACTCAAAAACTCATTAACGATTCAGACTTTTAGAACTCTTGTCTTCCCTAAGCAATAATTTTTTTCTGATAATCTTAATTCAAAATATATACAAAATCTTGAATGGATTTATTTCCACAAAAGTAGGGTGCAAAATTGGTGTGCCACTTAATTTATAAAAAGTGAGAATGATGCATGGAAGATATGGTTTTAATATGTATACAAAAATTAAATAAAGATGCTACACGTTTCCTACAACTTTGTTTCTTTCAATACTCACCATAATTCCCTGATAGCGATTTTAAAAAAAAAATATCCCTTGCCTTCTCACGTACACTATTATTGGTCCTAATTATTAATATCAATCAATTCAATAATTGGTGTTAATCGAACTTCTTTTTTTTTTTATTACACTCTTCAAACGTAGTTTTGTAAATATATTTGTGAGTTTGGTGCATGCACTATGTTGTTTGATTGCAAATGACAGAATATTCTATAATAAGTAGAATCATAGCCTCGTTCTTGAATACACAAAATTCTTATAGTAATATTTTATTTACTCTTAATGCAAATTAAATGACAATAATACTCTAGGTAATCACTTTATTTACCCGTTAAATATATCATAGTTCTTAGTTCTATTTGATTCGAACTCTTATTCCAATGATGACTTGATTTGTTCCATAAAAATCGAAGCAAAGTCATTGGTTTTAGCAGCCAAAATTGAACTTCTCAAGATTGAGTATTCCAAATATATATTCCTATCGGCTTAAATTATTTGTAAGAAAATATTAATTAGAAGAAATTTTAATTATATTATTCTTATTTATGTGTTAAAATAAAGTATAAGTTTTCTTTATTGAATACTTATACTTTATTTTTATGTATCATCTGCTTTATAATTGAGGTATTTGCAATATTCAAAATAATTAAATTGAAAAAATAATGATATTATTTTAAACTTTTATAATAATAAATAATTTGATATAATTATTTTTAAAAATCAAACACAAATATTTGAGTCTAGAAAATATAATGTGCGAATAATTAGGATCTTTATACATATATAATATTTTGCATTGATTTGAGACTAACAAAATCAAGTTGGGACACGTTACCTTTCAAATCTGTGGCCCAAGGAAGGCACTACATTAATCCGTCCATGGCGCTACTATCCCACGTAAGCTTTATTCCACTGTAATAGTACTATTTTATTAAAATATTTTTTTTTGTCTCGATTTGTTTATGTGTAATTTAAATTTTAAGAATCAAGTAATTTAATTTGATAATAAATTTAAATATGAAATTTTATTTATTTTTTAAAATAAAATATATTTATATAAAATTATTTTTGAAATATTATAAATTATATTAATTAATAATTTAAAATATATATAAAAATATTACAGTGAAAGAATAATATAATACTTTCTCCATCCCCTTTTAGTTGTCATATTTCATTTTTTAGAGTCAAATAATACTCCCTATATCTCTAATTACTTGTTCATTTTTCTCTTTTTAGTTGTTCCTAATTACTTGTCAATTTTGACAAATCAAGAAAAGACAATTTTTTTTTACATATTATACCTTCAATTAATTACTTTGAAAAATGTAGAACTTCTTGAAAATCTCAAGTTTTTAATTCATCTACTTCATAATTAATAGGGATAAATGGTAAATTCATTGTGTCAATTATTATTTTCTTAATATGTGTGTCAATTTAAAAGTGAACAAGTAATTAGGAACAGATGAAGTAAGAAATTTTGACTAATATCTTACTATATATTTTTCATCATATTAATATATATGCAATTTCTAGTACTTCAAAAATAAATTAAATCGACCTTTAAAAAATATAACATAACAATTGAAAAGGACCGAGTGAGTATATCATACTTCGGGAAGAGGAAACAACAGTATCATAAGTTGATACTCTGATCTCATCTTCAAGCTCTCTTATATAAATATTAAAATAAATAGTAAAATATTTACATTATTGCAGATTGGATTGGTCATGCAACTGAATGTTTCCACTAACTCTTTTTTTTTTCCTCCTTTTTCTTCGTCCTTTAACAACTCTGGTTGAGGAGTTAATTATTTTATTTTATTATGCCTATGCCAAAGTTCGAATAATTTCGTGTTTCATGCCAATTGTGAACACCCCATTAAATTTATCATGAGTCGCTACTAACTAATAAACTTATAGCGTCAAATTTGAAAATCTCTTATTTTTAAAAGTAATTAAAAATATATTTTTTTAAAAAGTAAATAATAATTTGTATTTGATTAATAAATTATTATTTTTTATCAATATTAAAACAATAATTTGTGCTTGATTGATATTTCAAAAATACTTTTGAAAAAAAACTACTACTACTATTTAAGCTTTTGAAAAAACAACTCTGAATATTATTCTTAAGCACTTTTTAAAAATAAATATTTTTCATTTTTTCATAAATTTAGTCAAATACCTAAGTTCGCCGGCCAAAATTGAACTGAATATTCTCACTTTTGTTAAAGAGTCAAACATGACATCTTTAGGGAAGATGCTAGTAAGTACGGGGAATAAACACATTGTTTTTACTCGCTTTTATGTAATTAATAAAAAATATTTAGTAAGTTACATGCACTGGTTATAGAATAGAAGTACATATAATTTGAAGGAAAAATGCTTAAATATGCCATTGAATTTTGAAAAAATACTTATTTTATGTCATTTGTGTCATTTTTCATTTGAAAAAAAGATATATTTGAGTCTTTTCTCATTTTGTGGCCAAGTCAAAATTGACCACATATAAACAAATGATTTTGCAAAATCAGAATTATTTTCAAATTAACAAATAATGGCATATATGAATGATAAAATCTTTTTCTCAAACAAAAAGAACATAGATGAAACAGGATTTTAACTAACAATGACACTTTTTAATTTTTTACATGGTAGTTAATGTTGAGGGGTCGTTTGATTGGAACAAGTTATTAAAGGATTAGTTATTCTGTGTTTAGCTATCCTGGAATAATTTATTCATCACTATGATATAAATGATGAGATAAATTATCCCAAACATAAAAACCAAACAAGATGCCAAAAAATTTCCCATTACTATTTTTTTTTCCTATCATTATTTATTTTTGTCCCTCGCGCCAAACCACCCGAACTTAACCTAAAATATGTTGAATCTGCTGATGGCCGGGAGGTGGTTAGAGCAAACTCCAAGAAAAGTAGAGCAACTCCATAATCCTGTCGAATCCCTGCCGTTTATACCTTAATCTTGTCGAACACCTTTTATTTTTCTTAAATCACTTTGAATATCGATCTTCACAAACAAATTAGTACACCCTTCGTCCCATATTATTTACCCACAGTATCATAAATATATATTATAAATCAAGATAAAAAAAAAATCTATTTTGCTCCTCTTTTTTTTCCTTTTGTTAAAAAAAAGTACTATAAATATGGTAAACTCTAAAAAAAAAACTTTCATTATTGTTAATTTTGGCAACGATAAATAAGGAATTGTGTTAAAAAGAGTAAAAAAAAAGGTAGGTTAATGAAATAATCTTCTTGTTTATGATTTTTTTTTAAAAAGTACAAGTAATATAGAACGGGGGGAGAATAGTATATCTTCTATTTTTCAGATATTATAAAAGCAAACAAAACTGAAACAAATGAGAGTGCTAAAAATTCTGTCTTATTTTCGGCTTCTCTTTGATTTACATAATTTTGTGGAGCAATGGAAACACCACTAGAACTAAAAAGAAAAACCCCACCACTTTTTCAAAAGTTAAATAAATGGAAAAAAAAATGAGTGAAACACTACCAAATATGTAATGCCTTGATTTTTATTTTTTGTAGCATACAACCTATTTAATTTTCTTTTCTTGATCATGGAGAAAACAAATTGCTTGTCCAAATACTTAAAAAGGAGAATTTCAAAATATTAGGTCTGCGCAAAAATTGACAAAATATAACTTATAAATGTAAAAAAAATATGGTTATTTTGATTTGATTTTTAGTATCCAACTTTTCAATCTTCAAAACAAGATAGAGTCGAAATTTGAAATGAATTTTAAATTTCAGAATATATATGAATTTCATATTTAATATTATTGCCGCCTTATACTCCAAAATTAGCTCTTTGTTTTTGGTAATTCTTAATTTTATTTTTGAAAAGAAAGGATGATAAGTAGTCAAGTGCAAGCTGAAGGTGCTTTATACTTTATAGGTAGGGCCTTAGAGGATTACTTGATAGCCCCCTTTCTTCAATTTAGTTTGTCAATTTCCTCTCTTGAAGTTTCCAATCCTAAAAGTTGTGGTCCACAATTCACATAAGCAACCAAATTTGCCCCAATTTAATGGTCATTTCGCATTCACATATTTCAACATCCGAGTTAGTCCATGACATACGCAATAAGATGACAACTTTGCTTTATTTGTGGTACTCATGTCACATAAGTGTCAAAGATTATCACTCCAGACATCATTTAAAAAATATATATAAAATGACTCGATTGAGATCTACGTATAAATTAGCTCAATTTATTTAATAACATCTAATTAATATAATATTAGACACATATATATAATTATGTGTGATTGCCTATATATAACTTATCCAAACATTATAAATAACCTACGTAATCATATATTATTCATTGTATATATACGTTACTTTTAACCTTCATTCGATTTGATCATCTCAAATCTTATCCTACAATATGTATCATGTCCACAACTCATATTAACAACATTATTAGTTAACTAATATAAAATCCTTACATAAATTTTAAAAGAACAAAATGTTTACTTCAATCATTTTTTTTAAATTGAAGTGTCACGAATATTGAGATTCGTTTGGTATTATAGTATTTCATTTTTCATAAATGTAGAAATGTTAAATATTTTGTATATTTTTGTTTTCTATGAGTCTGATCTACTCTGTTTGTTATTATTTTTCTAACGTAGCAGCATATAACCACATTCTTTCTTGTAATTGTCATGTCACCGTCCGAGCCAACTCCGTGAGTTATTTTATGTTGCAACATATTGGAAATCACGAAAAATTATGTAGCTTGAGGCGTGTCTATAACACTATTTTTAAAGATAAAGCATTCAGTATAAATTTTAGATTGAGAGAAAATCCAGCAAAATAAATTAAAAGTTACTTGCCCTTTTAGTCTTTTCGTCACTGTTTTCCCTCCTCCTTTCATGAGCACTTGAAATATATATAGAAAAGATAAATATTCAAAACGTCTAAAACAAAGAATAAGAATGGTAGTGCAATGTCATAGAGACTAATAAAGGACATTTGTAATTAAAACAATTTATTCAATCAAATAGTAGAAGTTTTAAACTCTGCCATAAGTTATTTGACCAACCATAATAAATAGCACATGAATGCTGTCATATTTAAGGCAGATAAATAAATATCTCTGGATAATTCTTTTTTAACACTTTAAACATTTCCTTTTATTTTAATAAAAATAAAATTTAATTTATAGACACAAATATTTCTAATTTGGATTAAATCATATATTTGAAGAAAAAGAAGTCTCTTTTTAATTTCATGTCTAATTAAACAACCCAACATAATATTGCTTATGGTGCAAATGAAGGTTGCTTTCAATGTCCAGTGCGATATGTCAGAATATCAGCTAATTTGGTGCCTCCAGTCAATACACTCATTCACTGACAAATACTCCCTCACCCCACCTTCTTGCTCTGCTCTGCACCTTAGTGGTAAATTTCATACCCCCACTCAAAATATTCTACTACTCCATTAGAGAAGCTCCAGCCAAGAAACAAAGTGGGTGTGGTAGATAACCCAAATCTCACACATTAATAAGGATAAGAAAGTATATATTGGGTTCTTGTCATATAAAGTTGAGATTTTTATATTCCGTAATTGAGTTTATGTGATATTAATAATGCCCTTTCTTACAGGGGATTAGTGTCATATATATAGTATACAATATTTTTTGTCATCATTTATTCCATTTGTATAAAAAGAAAAAGCAGCTAGTTCCAATTTCCCACCAACTTTTTGTTCCTCGTCCCAATACTATCATCTTTGTTTTTTTCCTTATGGTGTTTTGTGTCTGTCCCTTTGATCTTCTTTCCGGTAGGTCACTCAATTGCTCTGTCCACTCATAAAATTCTTGGATTTTTCTTGCAATATCTTCAAATTAAGGGAACCACTAGCCATTTATTGGGTCATTAATTTCTTCAAGATTATAGTATGAGCTTCTCTTCAAGTGTTTGATAACCCCAGTAATGGATATTGAAAGTTGGGGCCGTCAAAATCCCATAAAGGTCAGAACTTTGCCAATATTATGTAACCCGTGTTTGAAAATTTTGAGTCATTTTTGATAATCCAATTTTGTTGCAGAAAGAATCATGGAGGACAGTTATAGCTTTAGCGTATCAGAGTTTAGGTGTGGTTTATGGAGATTTGAGTACTTCACCTCTATATGTATACAAGAGCACTTTTGCAGAGGATATTCAACATTCTGAGTCTAATGATGAGATATTTGGAGTTTTATCATTTGTGTTTTGGACATTAACTCTTATTCCATTGTTAAAATATGTGTTCATTGTGTTGAGAGCTGATGACAATGGTGAAGGTGGGACTTTTGCCTTGTATTCCCTGTTGTGTCGATATACCCGTGTTAGCACTTTGCCTAATGGACAATTGGCTGATGAGGATCTGTATGAGTATAAGAATGATAGAAATTTATCAGCTGATAGGATTGGGATGAGCTTGAAATCAACTCTGGAGAAACACAGATTTTTGAAGAAAATTTTGCTCATTTTAGCATTGATTGGTACTTGTATGGTTATCGGTGATGGAGTCCTTACGCCTGCAATCTCAGGTATATATGATCAGAAATTTCAATGTGTGTGAAAAATCATTAAATTTTTATAATTATCATGCTGTGAACCTGTAATCGCAAAAGTGCAATGAGTTCAGGGGTAGGTTGAACAATCAAATTTAAGTTCTGGATCCGCCTTGTGTATAATGCTTGTTTGACTTAGTTTATTGCCAGATTGGAGATGTGATCTTGCTGATAATTAACCCTTTTTTTAATTTTATTTATGGTGCATTGAATCTGCAGTGTTTTCTGCTGTCTCTGGACTAGAACTTTCAATGGCAAAGCATCATCACCAATGTGAGTCCATATCTTTTGGCAGATCTATTGTTCCCTCATGGCCCCCTTTCCCATATCCCTTTGAAGAAAATGAAGAATCATAAGTCATATCTATTTTATTTTACAGCTTTCTTCCATATTATTAAAAGATGCTCATCCTTGTTATGTCAAAATAGTACTTATTAGATGATATTCTGATGCTCTAGCAAACTGATTAACTGAAAAGACCTAGGAGTGTTATGACCAACTGTAGAAGATAATAATTGGAAATAGTTTCAGGTCTAGTGTATGTCTGGTTAAAAGCAGTCATAATTAACTACTCCCTTTTTAAAAATTTGTTTGTTTGGTTTTGACTTGACACAAAGTTTAACAAAGTAGAGTTTCAATCTTATGTTCTTAAACTAAAGATATGTAAGATATACCAAAATGTTTTTTAATCTTGTGATCTTAAGCATGTCATAGGAAAAATTGAAATTGAGAGGTACTCTTTTTTAAACGGACTAAAAAGGAAAGTAAGACAAACATATTGAAATCGAGGGAATATTAAGGTAGAGATCAATTCCTTATGGCTGATCTCATCTGATTATCTTTAGCTTTTTCTGATGCCACTATCTTATTATAATTTGGTTTGTGCATAGTTTAATCAGATATATCTGGGTTACATGTAACGAGACTCGGGGATTTAAAGTTGGTTTTCTTTATCTGGAAACTTTTTCTAATGGACGTGCAATTTGTGACATGGAGAGGTTGCCAATATCTGATGAAGATGCATTATTGTGGGTCCCTTGATACTAAATTAAAGACAAAAATGTATATGGTAATCAAAGTGATATCAACATCAATAAATAAATAAAGTTAGGTTCTTTCCCCACTGTGGTAGACCACATTGATGTTATCCTAATTTTTAAAGTGAGGATTCAACTTGGGACTAATAGTTTTTATTTCATAAAGCAAGAGGCTGCTGGATAATGTGTGGTTACATAAAAAATTGAATAGATGGAAAAAGATTTAGTTTGGTACAACCACTATTATGGGTATAAAGTATGTTAGTCTGATTAAAATGCATATTCCACTGAATTAGAAGGGAAAACAATATACCACTGGCATGATGTCTCTTGGAGCTCCTTAAAGACAAGTGTTTTCTCTGTTGTGCTTGTATCAGGATTTGCATATCTGGTAAATAGAATGTGAGAAATGAGCAAATAGTTTGGGAGAATGCATTAGACAAGTACACCTATGAGCTTAATTACATAGTACTTCCAGTCTTGAAAATATATCTAATCTAACATCAGAACATTCTAACACAGCAAAAGATTTACTGATATGTCTTAAAATTATGGATTGTGATTATGATAAGGAACTGTAGAAAATATTTACCTAAATAGTTGGGTGTATCCATTTGGCAGCATAGTGATAACTGATCTATAGTTTTGTTGTTACTGTTTGGAGAATAAGCTAAGAAATCTTATTATTCATATAAATATTGCTTGTGGCCCATAATATGGATATTTGTTCTCTAAGATGGATTAATACTAGCAACTTATGGGTTTATGTATCAAGAAATAATCTGAAAATGTGGTTCTAATCAATCATATAATTACAGATACGGGACGGTTATTTGATAATGCTTCCTTAACTAGTATAGAGTTTTGATAATTTCTCGAGTTAATTTTTGAAATTATGGGAGTCAGAAAGAAGCAAACTTGTTTTGTTTCTATAGATGATGAATTTTAGTTTCGTCTGCTGAAATGATGTCACTGATTATTGTTATCTTCTAGATCATACTAATGAATAATGTACTGAAATGATTTTTATCCTGCAGATGTAGAAGTTCCAGTTGCTTGTGTCATACTTGTGTTCTTATTTTTTCTCCAACATTATGGGACACATCGACTAGGATTTCTATTTGCACCGATTGTGATTACATGGCTTTTGTGCATTAGCGCAATTGGGGTGTACAACATCATCCACTGGAACCCCCATGTTTACCAAGCATTATCTCCATACTACATGTACAAATTCTTGAAGAAGACCCAAAGAGGAGGATGGATGTCACTGGGTGGGATTTTATTATGCATAACAGGTATCCCATTCATTGATGTGAAATTGTTATCTTGATGTTTATGGTGGGATTTGTCATTTCTTTGCATGTCAAATTCCTCCAGCTATTTGAGTTAATTTTGTATTCTCTTTGCTTTTCCATCTTTCAGGTTCAGAGGCTATGTTTGCTGATCTTGGACACTTCTCACAGCTGTCTATTAAGGTAATTAACTTGAGTCTTGACACAGGACGGTTTTAAATCAGTTTCCTGAACTTTGCTTCAGAAAAGTGCCTTCAAATATGTACCCCACATTTTGGAGGATACTGAGCTGATGTGTGTTAAATTGTTTATTGTCAAAATGAGATTTTCTGCTGTTGTTTTGTTCAATGTGAATAAAGGTCCTTGTAGATGTACCAAGTTAAAGTGCTTCATGTTGGCAACTGCAAATTCAACCCAAATCCTAACAAGAGCTGCTTCTCTGCAGATAGCTTTTACCTTTGTTGTTTACCCATCATTAATTCTTGCTTATATGGGACAAGCTGCGTATCTTTCCAAGCATCACGTTATCGCAAGTGATTACCACATTGGGTTCTATGTATCAGTACCTGGTAAGTACGTTGCTCCTCTTTTCTCTACATTTTCATTTTTTTTTTCTTAATGAATTTGAAGTTGCAGCATTGTTATCTCTTTTAACATCTCAACATATTCATATGTTTATTGTTGTCTCAGAAAAACTACGCTATCCTGTTCTGGCTATTGCAATACTTGCTGCAGTGGTTGGAAGCCAGGCCATCATCACTGGGACATTTTCCATAATCAAGCAATGTTCTGCTTTGGGTTGCTTCCCAAGGGTCAAAATAGTACATACATCATCCAAAATCCATGGCCAGATTTACATTCCAGAGGTAAACTGGACGTTGATGGTGCTGTGCTTGGCAGTTACTATTGGCTTCCGTGACACAAAACACATAAGCAATGCATCAGGTATCATCAACAGCTATAAAATATGCATTATTATATAAATGCCTGATTAAGTTTCATGTTTTCATAGCTTATTCCTCCTTTTCTTTCCTGACCAGAACAGAACCCTCTTTTAATACATCCATGGACAGAACAGAAAATTCACTTCCCTGTTATTTTCTGATTTTAAATTGGTCTTGTTGGTTCGTTATAACTTTAGAATCACTTGGTTAGTTACACGTTAGTAGGGAAACTGCAGGGATAAGTTGCAAGTTACATAATTTAAGAAGACAGCCTTCTAAAAAGTTACTACGAAGAAGTTAATTAACTCTCAACCTCATAGAGATGTTATAGATAGACAATGACAATGTTGGTTTAGTGTCTGCAATGCTTACATGTAATTAGATTTGCAGATTTACCTTTTCTTGAATGCTTGTGTTTTGCCAAGGTTAGAAGAATGCTAGGTAGGACTAAATTTTGTTGGAAATTACAGTGCAACCTTTCCTCTTGCAGGTCTGGCAGTTATAACTGTTATGCTGGTCACTACCTGCTTCATGTCTCTAGTCATTGTCCTCTGCTGGCACAAAAACGTGTTGTTCGCCATTTGCTTTATATTCTTCTTTGGTTCTATTGAAGCCCTCTACTTTTCAGCTTCCCTAATCAAGTTCCTCGAAGGGGCCTGGGTACCGATTGTTCTCTCTTTTATATTTCTAGCTGTCATGTATAGTTGGCATTACGGAACCCTGAAGAAGTACGAGTTTGATGTTGATAACAAAATTCCCATCAACTGGCTGCTCACCTTGAGTCCCAACCTGGGCATTACCCGGGTCCGTGGCATTGGTCTCATTCACACCGAGCTTGTTACAGGAATTCCAGCTATTTTCTCCCATTTCATCACCAACCTCCCTGCTTTCCACCAGGTTCTTGTTTTCCTTTGCATCAAGTCCGTCCCAGTACCTCACGTGAGACCTGAAGAAAGGTTCCTTGTTGGAAGAATCGGACCCAAAGAGTACCGCGTCTACAGATGCATAGCACGATATGGTTATCGAGACATTCACATGGACGACGTAGAGTTTGAAAAGGATCTAGTTTGTAGCATAGCTGAATTCATCCGCTCAGAGGGACGAGGACAGAGTTTTGAAGCTGTAGAAGATATAGACGCCAATGAAAGGCTGACGGTTATTGGGACAACTTCAACACACATTGATGGGATAAGAATATGCGAGGACAACGGAGAGTTGACTCATGTAGATACAGAAATGATAGAGATCAGCTCGCCAGAAGTAGCACGAAAAAGAGTAAGATTTCTGGTGCCAGAGAGTCCACAAATGGATTTAAGCGTTCGCGAAGAGTTGCAAGAACTCATGGAAGCTAGGGAAGCAGGGATGGCATTTATACTTGGTCATTGTTATGTTAGAGCTAAAAGGGGTTCAAGTTTGATAAAAAAACTGGTGATTAACATAGGATATGACTTTTTAAGAAGAAATTGTCGTGGACCAACATATGCATTGAGCTTCCCTCAAGCTTCAACTTTGGAGGTTGGAATGATCTACCATGTATAATTTGTGCTTTACTTTTTTTCTAATTAAAGGATAGAATTGTAGCATATGTTTTTTTTTTTTTGGTATTTCAAATTCGAAAAGCTTTGTAAATGTTGTAATGGTACATTATTTTTTGCTTTATACAAGGCAATGAATACCACGAGAAAAGAAAATACCGAGCTTTAAAGGCATGTACGCTTGAATAAAGGGATGAAAATATGAGTTTAACAGGTTGTTTAATATTGTCTTGCTAGGTATAAGTACTTTATAACGCGCTATCAGTGTAGTTTAACTTGTGATAGGACGATAATTTTATTTTTTTTGTTGCTAAGAAAAATAAATAATGGAATTTTGGGATGAATGTGAATCTTTTTCTGGAGTGCAGAAAACGCAATGAATCTTTTACTCATTCTTTCTTGACAAAACGTGATGATGAGGGAAAAGGGCAAATGAATCATCTTTTTTTTTCAAGTCTCGAATTAAACAAAAAGAATGAATCATTTTTTTGGTCTCGAATTAAACAAAAAGAACTCAGGTAATTCCTCAAGGTTCGAAGTTCGAACCCCACACTCACCAGATTTCAAATAACTTATTTTTCAAATTATTAATTATACTTATTATAAACCATCACCTATAATTGTTTTTAAGTAATTTGATAATATTAACGCATTGTCATTATTAGAGCACACCAAAATCTATCACAAATCATCTTTTTACCTTATATAAAAGTAAAATTCGTATATATGCTCGTATAACTTACATAAATCCTACCGTGTTAAGAGCTACTTATCTTATTTCCCTACTCTTTTTCAAATTACAACAATCCCTTAAATTTTTTGAATTTCAGATATATCACTAGACTTTCGGATACATAGGTGAGAGATGTATCAGAGAGGGATAAGACATCTAGATACATCAATGAACTTCCGGATACATCAGTAGACATTTGGATACATAGGTGAGGGATGTATTCGAGAAGGGAGGGATGTATCAGAAAGGGGAGAGATATATCCGAGAGGGGATAGGGATGTATCAGCGAGAGCCAAGAGGAGAGTGATGTAACCGGCATTTTTTTTTTAAATGATAGGAAATTTTAAAAATAATGGTAAAATAAGATGTGTATTTAGGTAATTTTTCCTATATGTTCTATTCTTTCACATTTCAATTGAAATTACGCTAGGTATGTATTGTTGATGTTGTCAATAATACTTTTAATTTTCTTTCATTTTATGTTATTTGACCCTTTTTGACTTGTTACATTTCTTTAGATAATATTAATTAGAGGTAAATTTCATTAATAATTTTAATATGAGAAAAAAGAGAGTAAAGAATTAGAGTTACCGGCATAGCAGACGCACGCATGAGTTCTGATATTCTGATACCTGTCTTTGTTGTTGTTTTTATTTGTCTTGGGAACATCACTTTCTACACTGTAAAGGTCACGTTTAACCTTATCATTCTCGATTACAGTACCTTAACACCCAAGGCTATTTCCGTCAATTCACTCATGCGCTGCAAATCCACTCTTTATTTACTGACCAAACTCTTTATTAAACAAAAATTAACAAGAAAAAGTAAAGAAGCATTTGATTCCTCTCTTACTTTTTATTTTAACCAATTTTTGTATAGAGTTAACTTCAAGTTTTTAGTTTCCTTAATATAATACTACTACTACTAGCTTTTTGCTCTGTTTCTCTGTATATTTGTCTGCTCTGTTTCTTTCACTAAATTAACAACAATGTGAGCTTTTTGTCTTACCTTGTATTAAATTGTTCAAAGTTGTAATCTTGGATAGTAACTTGCAAGAATCATGAAAAGGAATTGGATTGTTTTATTTCTTGTTGTCTTTCTTCTATTGATTGAATTTTCATCTGCCTCAGCAACCCCTGCTGCAAGTTAGTACATTTCTTAACTAAATCCTCTGTTTTCTTCATTCAAATTTTTTTTTTTTTTTTTATAAAGTTCCAATCTTTTTTGTTTTTCTGCAGAGATTGTTGGTGGGGTTGTTGCTAATGTTGCGTCTGTGATGTTTAAGTGGGCGTGGTCACTAAAATCGACGACAAAAACAGGTATATTTGGTGTATATCCCCTGTTTTTGTTTTTTCAATTGTCAGTAAATTGTGCCTTTTGAGTGTTTGTTGAAATAACGGGGTTTGTTTGTTTTGATTAAAGCAGCTGTTTCTAGCCGTTCAATGATTAAGTTTGAGAGTGGATACGTTGTTGAAACTGTGTTTGATGGAAGCAAGATGGGAATTGAACCTTATTCGGTGGAGGTTTCTTCGACTGGAGAAGTTCTCATTTTGGATTCTGAGAATAGTAATGTTTACAGAGTTTCAACACCATTGTCTCGATGTGAGTTTTTAATTACTGTCTTACAGCATTTCGTTTCGTTTAGTGTTGTGTAATTCAAACACTGGGAGCTACAAAATCAGTATCATTTTTATGTTCATTATGGTTGTGATTGACACATTCTAGGACTTAATCCTGAGAGCTAATGTTCCTCTCTCTCTGTCAGTTTTCAAAATTTTCTTATTCTAATTGTTTTTGTTGCGTGTGCGAACAAAGTCTCCACATTGATAGATGAAAAGATTGGAAAACTACACATAATATGTGCGATCTCTTAACGGTGGGAGGCCTTTTGAAGAAAACCAGTTTGATCCAAAACGGACAATATCTCTTTGAGCTGATTTAGCCCAACAACTTCATTTACAAGCTTTATGCAAATCTGAATTTTATTACAATGGACTTTTTATGTTTGGGGTTCATATTTGCTTTTGTGAAGATGGAACATCTTCTTTTTTGTTTTCCCTCTTTGTTTTAGTTAAGTTGAATGAAGAAGCATTCCATCTTTTTCTAAATTTGTTAATTTCTGCTTTTTGTATTGGGACAAAGTTCCTTGAGTCTTGAGTGCTAGGCTAAACTTCTCTGCTTTATTCTTTACTGAAGAGGGAGGCAATCATTTCTATGGGGTCCTCTATGTTTTTCTAATCCAATTCAAAATAAAAGGTTGTCTCTTGTGGGTAAAGAATGAACTCATTCTTCTACACTGTTCATTATTCCCTTAAATATTATTACTACAAAACTTTGAATCATGCTAGGTGGTCCTACTATGGGAGTTACAATTGTTATTCAAATACTTTTCACTCAAAAGTTTCATTACTAGTATACATATACACAAGAAAGAAATAATCACTCTAGATACTTGAATAGCTTTACAGTAGTCACTCTAAAATCTCTAATACTTGTTCAGTTTTCTTGCTCTAAATTACGTTCAAATATTCCTTTCTTTTCCTTTTGTTCCGAGATTCACATTCATTTCTTTACCATGGGGCCACTTCTTGAAGCAGACAGAGCTTTGGTGGTTCTTTTAGTTTAAACTCTTTAAGTCCCCCCCCCCCCCCTTATTTTGTGACCAGCGTCTTTCATTTTACTGTTTAATTGCTTATGATCCTTTTTCTAAAGTAAAATGAGCTCATTCTTAATTTTCTGGGCAAAAGTAGATGTGTGTAGGATGTGTCTTCACTCACTTGTTGCATTCTGTGCTGCTATGTAGTTCAGCCTCTCTCACTTCTTTTCTTGCTTTGGAGGAATGCGTGTGTTTTAGATGTGGATATGCACTTCTATATGATCATGTTTTCTTCTATCAAATTTTGACATTGTGATTACGCGGATGATTGAACTGTAGATAGCCGTCCAAAATTGGTTGCTGGATCTCCTGAAGGGTACTCGGGGCATGTGGATGGGAGGCTACGAGAAGCAAGGATGGACCATCCTAAAGGAATTGCCATGGATGATCAAGGAAATATATATGTTGCAGATACCATGAATATGGCAATCAGAAAAATCAGTGATGCTGGTAAACTTTTGGATGTCTGCCTAACATTTGTCCTGATTGATGCATAAACTCTTTCTGCTATGAAATCTAACCCATACCAGCATTTGGCTGGTTCATCTAATGTTACATGCATATGATCATGGTAGAATCAGACGGTACTACTAGTTCGATAAGAAAATTAATGTTGCTAGAAATTCAATCGAGTATCGTGCATGACTCCAGCATATTTTATATAATATGCAGGAGTTGTAACTATTGCTGGAGGAAAGTCAGCCCGAGGTGGAGGTCATCTTGATGGGCCAAGTGAAGATGCACAATTTTCCGACGACTTTGATGTGGTTTTCGTTGGTAGCAGCTGCTCGCTATTAGTAATAGACAGAGGAAACCAGGCAATTAGAGAGATACAGCTCAATGATGATGACTGTTCACACCAGTATGACGACAACAATCTCCAACTTGGTAAACCCAATCCTTCTACTTCTTGGTGTTACCAGTTAATTCACCACTGATTATGAAAGAAGTTCAGAAGAAAATATATATGTTATCCCTGCAGGTGTGGCACTGCTTTGTGCTGCTGTATTTTTCGGTTACATGCTGGCCTTGTTACAACGTAGAATTGGAGCTCTTTTTTCATCGAACAGTGTAAGCAACTATGACCTTGAGAATCCGTTTCTTTGTTCTTTCCCTAAATCATAGAATCTATCAAGTATTATCATTCCCTAGGAATATGGACAAAAAGGAGATAGAACAAGGATGAAAGTTGGATGCAATGAGCATAAAATTTACTAGGAATCAAAAAATAATTCCTCATTTATGTCAACACCAAGCTCCCTACACATGTGGATTAATAGAAAGGAGCAATTAGTGCGGAACATCATGCAAATCTTTTATGCATTTCCTTCTTGATTGGCAGGACGATCAGCGGGCTCCTGTCAGAGGCATGCAACATGCACCATATCAGAGAAATATGAAGTCAGTGAGGCCTCCCATAATTCCGCCAGAAGATGGATACGAGAAACAGGATGAAAACCTGTTTCTATCACTAGGAAGGCTTGTTATGAACACTGGTTCGACTGTAGTTGAAATATTTGGAGGAATGTTCTCAGGTTTCAGAAAGAACCCTTACCCCCATCATGTACAGCAGCACTACCATTACAATCACAAACAATCGAGTACATGGCCAATGCAGGAAAGCTATGTAATTCGAGATGAAGACGATGCCCCGCCCCTTGATACCAGAGAC
This sequence comes from Solanum chiquidenum, assembly GCA_029582725.1. Lineage (NCBI taxonomy): Eukaryota > Viridiplantae > Streptophyta > Magnoliopsida > Solanales > Solanaceae > Solanum > Solanum chiquidenum. The sequence continues at coordinate 26,184 of JAJOOS010009590.1, read as the reverse complement.
CCTACACCCCGAAAAACCTATCCAATCATGAACAAAGACCTGGAGAAACCACGACATATCAGACAAAGTCAATCACATTATGTAGGATGGAATGGCAATGCTGCACATGGGCATGGCAATTTTCAGCAACAACATCAACAACAGTTTCTTCCACAAGTGTATCAGCATCACGACAAGCACCAGTCTTCAAGTCCTCAGACATACTACGAGGAAAGCTGTGAAACGAAAGAGATTGTGTTTGGAGCAGTTCAAGAACAGGATGGACGACGTGAAACAATGGTGATAAAAGCAGTTGATTATGGAGATCCTGCTTATAATAATCACAACGTTCGATCCAGATACAACTACAGCACACGTTACTCATTCTGATGGAAATAGCTAGACCATTGCGAAAAACATCAACTTGGACTCTCTCTGGATTTCACTTCTTGTATCTTTCATAGGGAAATGGATATGATCATAGAAAGCAGCACAAACAAAGTAGTATATGAATTCTGAATTTCTTTTGTAATCCATAACTTATAGTGAATCTTTTTGAGAATATTTTCTTTTTTCCTAGTAGTAGTAGTACACTTAACATTTTGAAGCGTTTTCAAAAGTTAAATTGGATGTGGGACTCCCTGTTTCGAAAAATGATTCTTGTTGGGGTATAAGCCTGACAAATATTGTTTAGAGAGAAATTCAAGTGTTCAATAGATGATCTAAAGCATGAAGAAAATGCTTTTGAATAGACGTTGAGTAGTGTGGAGATCAATTCCCTTTAAAAACAATCAATAATGACCTAAATATAAAGTAAACTTGAAGAAATCTCTCTTGGCATAGCATGCATACTTGTCCAAAAACAGGTCTAACTTGAGTTTTCAAAGGAACTTTAATTTGTCCCCAAGCAAACACATGAAAATAACTTCAGTAGGTATACTGAAATGACTTATGGAATTTAAACAACATGTGATGCAAGGGGATCAATCTGACCCTCAATTGTTTGTTCATATCTCGACTATTTCATCTAGTACTTGTTATTTTTTTCATTAATATATGTATCAAGTATTATTGTCGATCGTCAGAACTTAGACACTTGAATACCTAAAAATTGAAGCGCAAATGGTCTTATTTAATTAGTACTACAAGTTACAAAAATGACTTTTTAATCACTCAAGCTTTTAAGAGAAGAGTCATCAACTTGACCAGTAGTAATGCTTTTTTCTCAAGTAACATCAGTGTGGATAACTAACTGAAATAGGACACGTGCATCGTGGTCACTGATTAGTATACCATGGCACGCAAAATTTTGTGTAATGCAATAAAGCACGCAAAATTTGGAAAAGTATAAAATTACAATAGTCATGGAAATAGATCCTTGTGATACAGTCCCTTCTCTATTTCTATTTCTTGCAAGCATAATTCACGGCTCATCAAGCAATAGGCAATATGATGGAAAGCTGAAACAACAACATCTAGCGAGTAATTTTGAAAACATTACATATAAATAAATTCATATAGATGATAAAGACAAATCAAATTAACATTATTGATGCGTTTACAAAAAAAAAAATAGAACTCAAAAGTAGAATATAGTTAGCAGCCGGTTAGAGTACTCGTCACAAAAATTTTGAAAAATAAAAATAGAAAATGCAGTAATGAATAATTACGAACTGTGTATGTACTCTTGCAACTTTGGACATAAACTCAATTCAAAAAGCTAAATTATATATAGGGTTAAAATTGTCCAAGATAATATAAAAAAACATAATTCTCTCTACCAACTACGGTGAAACACTAAACAATTAGAATAATATCAATTGTGTTCATTGTGTACCACATTATGGCCTTCCCCAGGACTCGGACCCGAGTTCTTGGCTTCAGTTAGAGAAACTGATGAGCCACCAAGTTGATGAACTTTCATGCGTTGTTTATGAGAATTTGAATGCTTGATTGATTCATTAGAATGATTTGTGATTGGACGGCATTGGATGTAAGTGACTAACAAAAAGAAGGTGAAGAAAATAGCTAAACATTTTGTTGTGCCCATTTTCATACTCATTTGATTTGATTTGATAGATGGAGAGGAATATAGTAAAATTAAAATGGCTTAGTGAAACAAGTTGAAAGAAAAAATAATTGTGAAGAATGAGTAGTATTTATAAATTTGATGGGGAAATGGTCGAAAAAGATGGCGTAAACTTGACTCATTACCATACAAATTGCATTTTTAACGTTAACCTACTACTAAATTCTAATCAACAACTAAAGCGAACAACAGGGGAACCTCAAAATATTTCTCTCTTTTTTCAACTTTGAATTTGGTCAAAACAATTCGAATTCAGTCTCCAAGTAAATCATATTTTCCCTCAAAAAATAGAAACTTTAAATTAAGTATATGAGGCTACAAAATTTACTCTTCTACTTAATTAAGAAAATTAATTTCTTTCAGAAGTCGAATGCAAAGATGGTGATACAAATCACACAAAGTCCCAATATTTGTTTATTAAAATGTTAAAAAAGTTCAGAAATTTGATGACGAAAATTGATGTTGGTCCTCTGAATTTATAGTCAATGATAGTATGAACATATGCTTGAATATTGCCTTTGATTTTCACTATTTTGTTTATTTCATCCATGAATATTGTTTGGTTCATAAATGCGTAGATAATTGACACAACAAATTTCTCCTTGAAATAACTTACACTTTAGTAGGTGATTTTTAGATAACACTATTTGATATATATCAATCAAATTTAGAAACCATTATATGGCCTTAACGCTTTACCCTTAGATCAAAAAAATATTTTGACTATGTTGAATCGTTATCAATGACTTTGTTTGATCTTTTTGAACCTAGATTTTAGGATCTCCAATCTTCTATTATATAGATAGAGTTACCATCATGACAATTTTTCCTTAATCATAGTCTAAGTCTCTAATTAGGTCTTATGTAAGTGAATTCAACATATTATTTCTTGATGACTTGACATAGTCAATTATGATAATTTCACTATAAAAAGTAGTTTACTAACGATATTATACCTTTATTGTATATGCTGAGATTTTTTTGTTATACATTATGCTTTCTGCCTTTTTAAATTATCGTTTGACCATGGCAATATATACATATAACATCAACGATTTGGGCCAAAATGAAGTGTCATCGACGGAGTCATTTAACTTCTCCATCCACTTTACTAAGGCTATAAATTCAACCTTAATTAATGTATAACATGCAAGGAAAATTTCTTTGCATAATTTCCAAGACACCAATCCTCCATAATTGTGATTGTATGAATTATGAATTAATTAGTCGATTTTTTTCATACAGCACACAATAGTATAACACAATTATATCAAATCTTTCTGTGGCTCACATTCTTAATTATGAGATATTTCAAATATACACTCTGGTAATCAAATCATGAATGTTCTCAAGTAAAATAAAGAACACAAAAGATTGATTAAAAATTTGAAGGGGAGTTGATACTATATGACATATGTGGCAATTATTTTGGAGAGAAAAATTAGAATATAACATCCACCAAGCACTCTAATTATTATAATCAAAGTGTTAAGTTTTTTTCTTCAACTAATTAAAGTGCTAACAAATACATATATATTAATATAATAAAAATAAATTCATACACCATACACTAGATTCCATATTCCCTTTATTTAGAGGCTCAGCATTTGGTTGCTTGTGTCCTACTCCCTTACCAATTGCTTCTCCAGCTACACTAATATTTGCACACAAAGAGTTTGGTGGAATATTATAACTTTATTGATTATATTAAAATCAAATAAAGACAGAATTATTCTCCTTTTTCTTCTTTTTTTTCGGTCTAAGTTGACTAAAAGCCACTGCTACTACGAATAATAAATACAATACTTTTAGGTGAAAATAAAAGAACTCAAGAATTATATATAATTTAAAGGTTCATCTTTCAAGAATATTATTAGGTGGAAAATAACGAACTTCAAGACTTTTATATAGTGTTTGCAAATTTAATCACTACTCCATCTCTCCATACAAAAGTATTTTGGATCACGTTTTATTTTTCGAAAATTAATATTAATTGATTTTCAGAATTAAAAATTTAATTTAATTACTTTAATATTTTAAAATTAAAATGAAACTATTTAAAAAAAATTATTAAAAAACTATCTTTTTTCTCCTAAGAAAATATATTTTAAATTTTTTATTATTTAACTCTCGAAAAATATAACATGATAGATAGTTTGAGACCAACAGATTTAAGTACAAAACATATATATAAGCACTTAATTTCACATTTAGTAAATGCATGGCAGATCAATTTTGTGTCTCATCATACACATGTTCTTTATTAATATGACCTCTTTTATGATCAGAGATTGCAATAAATAAATAAATAAAATCTTTGAAAATATCATTTTCTCTTATTAAAACCATAATCACAATTAAAACTCTATATCCTCAACATATCTTGGACCTTAAACTAAATTTCTTCTCTCTTTTAATTTAACCAATCATAAAACATTTTCAAAATTTTATGAAGTCAAGATGATAAAATAAATTACTGATAGCTTGAAAAAAAAAGTGAATCCTTCACTTCTGAGCTATTCCCTCCATTTCATATTTAATGGGCTTTTTATTAAAATTATTTGTCTTATATTACTTGATCACTTACTTTATCAAAACAAAATTAATTATTATTATTTTCATTTTACCCCTGCAACTATATGACCTTAGAAAGTTTAAATAAATTTTGAAGACAAAAGAATTTATTTTTTCAATAGGATAATTAATATAAACAAAGAAAAAAAATAGTAAAGTTACGCTACTCAATCTATTAATGATTTCTTAATTATCATGTAATATAAAAATTCTCCATCGGATAACTATATAATATAATAACGAAGTTTCAATATTAATAATTTCTATTATTGTCAACAAATAAAAAATTACTCATATCACCAAATAATTAACTTTCGGATCATGATGGTGTTGCACTATAAATTGATCCTTAGCTTGTTTTTATTTGTTTTAGTAATAGAGGAATTGAAAAAATTGATACGGCATATAGTAGGAAAGATATTGTAGTGCATATTATTCACGAATGATATAGTAATAAAGATAATAATATGACGAAAGTTTGAATATCATGATATAAGATTGAGGTTAAGCAAGATGAAAAATGAAACTCAACTATGGTGACTTAATACATGAAGTAAATGTGAAAGTGAAGACCAATCAGAAAAAAGAAGATTGACAAAAAAAAAAAATCGTTGCTTCGATTTTCGACCGTTGAGGACTTTAATACCCTTGTAAGAATTACCGGGAATAATAGGTGACTTTCAACAAAACAATCCGTTAATCGCTAAGACAAAATGAGATTAACTAGGAGAGGCGCCGCAGGCCCACAGTTGAATAGATATTCTTCCAATAAAAAATTGCCACGAGTACAATCATAACTAAGCCGAAAATTAGTTGGCTCCAGCTGTGTTCCTATAACAGTTGTACCTTCCACTAATAATTTGTCACCGGCATTTCCCGGTTTTCCCTTTATCTCTTCCTATGTTTCCGTTATAAACATTTGCAACTAATGCACAGAGAGAAATCCAGAGCCCAATGCTTTAGGGTTTCTATAAAATTCCACATTTAATTGCAAACAACAAAATCCCTAATTTAAAGGGGTTGCGGTTTGTGTGATATTTTCTTCTTCTTTGTTGTTGTTAATTTCTTGAAACATGGCGGGTCAAACAAACCCGGAATTATCCCCAAAAGACTCAGACGTGAATGAAGAATTGCAGGAGCTTGAATTCACGAAAAGGGGTTGTTGTTTTTGGTTTCCATCTTTCACATGTGGCCGAAGCGTTTGGGAACGGGTTTCTACCACCGATCAAAAGGAAGAACCCCATTGGTGGGATAAGGGTTTGATCGCCGTAATGAAAGTCAGGGAGTGGTCGGAACTTGTGGCAGGTCCAAAATGGAAGACATTCATTCGACGATTCAATAAAAATCGTTCCAAAACAAATAAATTCAATTACGACCCGTTGAGTTACTCCTTGAATTTCGACGATGGACCAGGGGTAAACGATCAAACGGAAGATGATCGTTTATTCCGTGATTTCTCGTCGAGATTCGCTTCAATTCAGGTTTCTGCTAAGTCTTCAATTGATTTGGGCAAAGACCCACCATCCAAATTGTGAATTCCTCAGCCGCCGGAAGCGGCGAATTAGGATAAAAGAATGCCATGATGTGGAATCGGACAAGCGGCGGAGAAATTGGGTAGGGCTCTGTTATTTGCAACGCTTGTGACGGTGATGATACAGGTGGTTTTGATAAAATTTGGTCGGTTGATTGAGTTGGGGAAATAAAAAAAGATTTGAGTACTTTTATATTTTTTTTTAGTTGAGTATTTGTTTTATTCGTTTGATTAGTTAATTCAATTCAATTCAATTCTTTAAAAATGTTAGTACCAACTTTTGTTTGTTTGTGTACAGTTTGATAATCGACAGGATTTTTCTAGTCTCTGACATCAGATTATCATTTTTTTTTACTTGTTAGATGGGATGTGATTCATAAAATTAAATTGATTCAGAGTAGATTAACAATAATGTCTATAGAAGGTTATTTACTATTGAAAGAAAGAAGATTTATGACACTGATTAAGAAGAGAATGTTAACTGTAAAAAGGAATTTAATTGAGTTGTGAATGAATCATCTCCTTGGTGTAATGGCGCGAGTCGTTCAGTTCGGAACGCGACGGGACCAATATAGAAAGCAAATGTAAGTTTTTTCTTTCAATAGCGGTCACGGATCGAAAATTTTCCTAGTTTATAATACTCAATTTCATGTGATGAGCTAATGTTGCGCAAGTCCTCGGAGGTCCGGAGAAACTAATAGTAACAGTATTGACTGCGTTTCTATAGTTGATTTTGCTGTTACTTGAATGTTCAAGTACTAAGGGGTAAATTGATATTTTTTTCAAACGTAATTGATAACTTAGTTGAAATTAATAACAAGCATCACACTTTTGAATATTATGATTTTAAAATTTAATTTAAATGTGTACATACCATAAGTAGATGCATTTCTTTTGAAAGACAAGATAAGTAAGACAAGTAAATTAAAATGAAATGAGACTGGAGTCTCCGCGAAAGACAGTACAGTGACTAGGAGAACATCATTGAAACCATGGTGAAAAAGGGTTGGAATCTAGTAGCCTTTTGACTATTACTAATTTAGTTGGGTCCTTCTCTGTTACACAAAGTGCTCAACTCCCCACCAAGATTTGCTAATTGCTACCAACTTTATTTCTACTTTATAATCATTTTTATCACCTGTATACTATATAGTAATTCGTTAAATTTCAGGTTCGCTATACGCCCTACGTTTGTTGGCCCAATTGATTCTCCATATCAACTAGCATTATTATTATTTGATCATATATGGTGGGTGGTAGTTGCAGCTTCCTTGGGGTTATCTGAGAAGACAAAGTTACTTAATCTAATAAAATCGACATTAGCACATTAATAATAAGTTAAAACAATTGAAATTCATAATTATAATGATGAAATGAAGCAGAAGAAGAGACCAAAAAGGTATGATGAATAACCAATAATGGACCTACTTGAGCATGATTGAAAGGTGAAGTTTCAGCTATTATTAGTACTAATAATATGTGTGGACCACATAACTAAGTCATTTTCCAGTCACTGCAGAATATTGACAATTCATTGCCTAAACCAAAGAAAAAATACAATGTGCAAGTCCAAATAAGCTAACACCCCACCCTGTAGTTGAATAAATCTAAAATTCTTCTGGTCCACTTTACCAATGTGTGGGTTGTCATGTGGTGCAGATTTTCAAGATATAGTCTTTGATAAGGACTTTGTCCTACTATAATCTGCACTCGTGATTCCACATTATTTTCTCCCTGCAGTGAAAGATGTCATTTACTACAAATTATTTGCTACACTCTGGTTGGATTATAACATAGGGAGTCACATGTCTTTGGTCCAATGGTACATATACAACACGTAATATGTTGTTGGTTAGGAGCATGTCACAAGTTCAAATTGCCAAGTATAGTAGAGCCGGAGCCTCGGATATAAAGAAGAAGAGAGCAAGGAGAACTTTGTAGGACAATCCGACTATTTGCCTGAATGATCCCACCATGGAATTTGGAACAATTTAGAAGCTGTTGCAAAAAATAATTTGTGCCACCTTTTACCCTACATCTAGGGACGGAAAGAAGAAAAAGAAAAAGTACAAAGAAGGAAAATATAGAGGGAAAATTTGAGGTACAAAGAATCTGTAGGCCTAACTAATTTAGATTCACGCAGCATTGGTCCATCTAAGAGTTTTTCCTTTCTAAGGCTTGAACCCCACACATCTTGTTAAAGTTGAAAGGATGGATCATTGCTAGAACTAGGAAAGTTGTAATGTGTTTAATGTAGCTAGGCAAAGGAAGTCAAACTTGAAAACTAAGGAAAATTAACAGTGTTACTGTATTAAAAGAGAAGTACATTTTCAGCTAATTATTAAAGTTTAAGCCTCAGTGCAACATGTGAGGCTACATTATTATTGTCAATTAACTAATAATTAGTAGGGGGTTATGATATCTAATCTCTACTTGTAACTTAATGATTTTGCCAGCACTCTTTCTTGGAGAATCAACAAGGCTTTAATTACAAACAGGGTCATATTTGAAGACAAATGACACACAACTGATGCCACTTAATATGGTCTCCAACAAAGCCACTGCTTTCATGGATCCCACCACTACACCAAAAAGATGTGTTCAAACACCGCCCTTCCCCACAAACACCCCTCCTCTAGCCCAACAGAAAAGATAAAAGAAGAAAGAACGAGTGAAGGTTGTTTATGTGTGTGGTTTAAGGCAAAACATAGGTCAATAAGACCACAAAATATAGACGTAGCCAAATTAATAGGATGCTTTGTGAACCAAAGAGAACCCCAGTCTTCATTTTCTTTAAACTAAGTCGAAAGTGCCATAGGGCATTGGTTTGGTTCAGTGGTAAAAGAACAACCCGTGAAAGATATTTGAGTTGAGCACATGTCACAAGTTCGAGTACTGCCACACACGGAAACCTGGAATTTAAGTGGACAAGGGTAGACAGGCATCCATTATCTATCGAGTGTCAATGTTGAGCCTACTAGCAATTGGAAATTTCTCCATTATAAAAAAAAATGTATCAAGATGACTGTATCTCACACTTGTGACTGTAAGGAAAATACAGCAGCCAACTTTTTCAAGAAACAACATACCCTTCTAGAATTACGTTTAACGTCCCTTTATTACTTTCCCGATCGGCGCCTCGGGTCGGTAGCTGGGCTCCGGGGCATTACTACCACGGCTACTATCGACCCGAGCCCAAAGAAGGAAAAGAATACCCAGTGTATTTCCACAAGTGGGGTCTAGGTAGGGTAGAGTGAAGGAAGACCTTATCCTACCTCGTGGAGATAGAGAGGTTGTTGTCGAAAGACCCTCATCTCAAGTAACACATAACAAAGTTTGAAACTGCTTAAGGACTACTAAGTTGCAAATTTTGGGCATTCTACAGATGGTTACTAACACGGATCAAGACAAATGGAAAAAAAAATGTTATCCCTATACTCTGATCAGTGGGCTTCATATGTTAATCATGAAAGAACTCATGAACCAATTGAATGAAGAGATGACTATACATTTAGAACTTGAGAAACATAAGAATAATAGTAAAGAGCAGTTGTGGAACAAATATTTGAATCAGCTGATTATCATTTATCAAGTATGGCATGCTTTGTTGAATTAGCATCTAAAAGAATACTAGACAAAAGGCAAACTCACCTCTATGTTATCATTTAACAAAAAAGATAAAACAAAGAGAATAAGAGATCAGAATTCACTACATGCCTTCTGTTCTTCTAAGCCACGGTAAGTCCATTCCAGAAGGAGGCTGATCTTCCATTTGGCAATCTGAAGAACTTGCGAATTTGCCTCTTTTCGACCAAAGCCAAATTTTGGAAACAGAATAACTATCTGTTTTTGTGCCGATACCTAGCTTTTTCCCCTCATTCTCTTCATCAATTGACGGATTAGGACCGTGCTCTGCCAAATTGGCTTGATTCATATTATTCGTCTTTCGCTCATTGTCCAAGGCTACCTTAAGATTAGCATCACCAACCACATACTGATATGAACCCATTGAAAAACACCTTCTTGCATCCAAATTACTACTACTGCTCTCTCCTACTCCTTCTACTTCCTCTCCCCCATCATTCAATTTTCGAAACTTACCAAGTCTCACGGGAAAGGTTGCTTTAGCAACTGCAACTTCCTCTAGTTCCATTGTCTTTTGAGAAGTGGGGTACTCATGATCCCCATTACCATGATAACCATCATCATCTCTTGGCTCGACGTAATCGAAAATTGGATTTTCAATGGGAAACCCGGGATTGAAAAGAGTTGCTCGACAAAGAGGGCACGTTGAGTTCGAGAGGAGCCAAGTATCAATGCAGTTGATATGGAAAGCATGGCTACAAGTAGGGAGCAATCTCAATTTATCCTTATCAGAGAATTCACACAAGCAAACAGCACAATCAAAGGGCTCTTTAGGACCAACAACTTCTTTGTACAAAAAGACAGGCAATGCATCAATAAATGCTTGATCCAAACCAGAATCATGTAAATGGAATAACTGTTGTAACTGTCTTTGCAAAGCATCTGAACTAGAAACTTCAGGATATCCATTAGACTGAGATGATGCTGAAGAAGAAGGGTGTTTGATAAGAAACCTAACTAGCAAATGGAGCAGACCAGATATAAAAAACAGGACAGCTAATATAACTATAATGAAAAGAACAGCTGGACTAATCTTGTTTCCAGATGGGGATGAAGAAGATGTGTTTGGTTCCTTATGAAAACTAGAACTTCCACCAAATGAAGGAGGAGATGGGGGAAACAGAGGAGGAGGATATGTAAAGACACCATCTTTTCTATGTTGAATCCAAGAACTTTTCAAATGGGTATGTCTAGAAACCCATCTTTGTGACTCAACTTCACCAAATGAACAAATCATCTCAAAAACACATTAAAAAAAAACCCAACTTTTTCATCTACCTTTCACCATCTCAGAAGCTAAAAAAAACTCAAACATCCAGAATCACTATCCCTTCAGATTCAAGAAAAGTTGGAGTCTTTTGTTTTCTCAGAAGAAAACACAATTTACTGACAGAGCAAATAACAAGAGATAGTGATGAAACCAAACAGAAAATGCTAAAGACAGAATCTTTACCTGTCTTGATTCCCACTTAGTCACCATTACACAGAAAAACAATACTTATAACAATCTCTTTATATAAAGAATCACTTCTGGCTGCAGCAAAACCCTAAGACATTTATAGGATCTTGAAATCCCTTATACAACATAAATAGAAAAAAAGAGAAGTTTGAATATTTTTGAGCCTATTTTTCTCTCTCTGTGTTTAAACAATTTCTAGCTTTTAGCAACAGAGCCAAAAAAAAAAGAGAGTGTAAAATATAAAACACAGAAGTTAGAGGGGTGATTTTGAACTGGAAAAGGACATTGACTAATTTGGAAGCCAAAAGCTGTCAACTGACAAGTTTCACTATTCTCCAAAATAAACAGTAAAAAATGACAAAAAGAAATACTCACTACTGTTGCACCTTTTAATTCCCTATAAAAAAAATTAGTAAAAGATAAAGGAAAAAAAAAGGTGAAAGGAGAAAAAAGATAAAGAGAAAAAGCTAAAAAGGAAAATCAATAAAATTTAATAGGAAATAAATAAAACTTAATTGGAGAACATTAATGATGAAAAACTGAAATGGAAATAGTATGATTTGGATGTATCAATCTAATGGATTGCTCTTCAGGTATCAAATCTCTTATTTAGTTACACAATTAGCAAATTACTACTATTAATTCCTTTGATATAGGCATGTTGACGATAATCTTACTCATTTTAAAAAAATATTTGGGTAATAAACAATATATTCTTTATCAATTGCCAACTGGATCACTTTCAAATTTTGACAGGCCTTATTTTAAGCATAAAATCTTTTATATATATTTTTTCTTCTTGCGTGTTTGATATTCATATTGAAATCGGACTAAATTTATATTCGCGCCACAAAATCATATATTATGAATAAAGTATTTTCTAACAAAGACAACTCCATACTTACGAAGGTGAACCCGAAACTTTATATTCATGTTTACCGTTCAAACAAAGAAATAAAATGGGTAACTTTCTTGAAGTTTAAGCAAATGTAACGTACTTTTTGCAAGTTTCCAAGGATTAGATTCCGTTTACACTGCATAGGATCTGAGGAAAAAAATAATCTAAATGCATAAATAATTGTTAGATATAAAGATATTCCTTTTTGAAGAATTTTAAATTTATTTGTAACAGTTCTCAAAAGAGTCAATTGTTAATTTATAGCATATATTATGACTTATCAAGCCAAAACGAAAAGATAAAAATATACTATCTACATGTTACATATCAATATTAAGGATACACCACAATAAATAAAAAATATTGCGGTAATTATTTAACAACAAAAATATTATTGATATATTATATTTAACGGTAATGATATACTATGAGTCTTGATCAGTACTCATACAAAATGACATTAAATATGAAAAAATTATTACCACTAAAAGTTTCTTTTGCAGTAGTATATGATTTAAACCAAACCTCTTACTTACACCAGATTATTTTGTCTTTATTAAGAAGGCAATTATAATCAAATGAAGAATTTTTATTTAAAACAAGTGTTAGTCGTTGAAAAAGGGATTAGATTAGAAAAAAATACATTATAAATCCCTAAATTGCACCACACGATGTGCTAATCTTCTTGTTGAATTATTCAAATAAATGGCGGAAATTGTTTTTTTTTTCATGATTATGACTTTCACACAATAAGTTGCTAATATAATAGACATTTCTCATTAATTTCCTGAAAAGTGGAATCTGGAATCCTTTCTCTTCCAAGCTTACTGAGAGAGAGTGTTTGGATTGACTTAAAAGTTGGTCAAACATACTTTTAAGTTCGTTTTTGACTTCTAAAAGTGTTTGACAAATATAAAAATAACTTTAAATAAGTTAGGAAGTATTGACAAGGTTAAAAATAAGTTTAAAATGACTTAAGATAAATTAAAAAATCAAAACTAGACATTCCTTACTTTTTACTTTTTGACTTAAAAATTTTTTAAATTTTATTTTTTATTTTTAACTTAAAAACTGTTCTTTCTTAAGTCAATCTAAACTGACTCTAAGTTTAGGCATTTTGAGTGGGAAATAAGAGTTACACAAGTTGAGCCTTTGGGTCTCTGAGTAACTTTTATTTGTGGGCTCTACTTTTTTATAGAGAAGTCAGAAGTGGGTGGGGAGCAGGATTTTGTGTTTAACACGATCTATTGCATACAAAATCCTGCTTCAATTTTTTTGAATTTGACATATTTATTAAAGAAATTTAATTTATGAGTATCGACCACAAGTTTTGAGAGTAGATTTCGATATTATTCTTTTAAATATATGTTTTGATATTTTCAAGTTGTCATGAACTAACTCGAACTTTCATTAGTATAAAGTTTCCATTTTTTCTCAAATTATTTTTAAATTATAAATTTCACAATATTCAAGTTGACAACTCTACCCTACCCTGCTTTGGCCGCAGTAATCAAATTTCTCTTTCTTTTAGCTAAGCACTATAATACTATAGACAAACAAAAAGGGGTCCATGAAACAAATTTAGTACGGCAATGAAAAAGTTGTTGTCTTTCATCAGAACAAAAAGGATTCTTGACTAGGTAGGTCTGGGAGTGTAAAGAAGAAAAATGGTTTGGTCAACTGATTTCTTGCCCTTTTTGGCAATGGTGATGGTGGAATGTTGTGAAATGTTGATGATTACACTTGGTAAAGCAGCCATGAATGATGGATTGAACAATCTTGTTTATGTTGTTTACTATAATGCCCTTGGTACCCTTTTTCTTCTTCCTTGCTTAATCTTCCATAGGCTCAGGTTTGTCAAAAATCATCAATTCCCTTTACCTATTTCTTGAGATTAGTCAAATTTAAAGTCTTTAGTATTTTTTTTTCAGAAGCAATATGGTTCCTATTACTTTGCCTATATTGTGGAGATTCTTCCTTCTTGGTCTGTTGGGGTATTCTTCTAATTTCTTCTCTGTTGTATTGTTATCAAATTTGGGGAAACTTTAACTTGTAAACTGTATTGCAGAATTTGTTTGGTGCAAGCCGTGGCCTTTACAGGTATTAAGTACAGCACTCCTACACTGGCAGCTGCTTTAGGGAATTTGATGCCAGGTTTTACATTTTTGCTTGCCATCATTTTCAGGTAAGGCTTAGCCAACTCCTAATTTCTTGTTCGATTTATATACAGTGTTTTTAGCAACATAGTTTACCATTATCATTAGGTTTACTAATTAATGATTGTTAATGCTATAGAAATAAAGTGGCAGACCTAGAATTTGATGCCCATTTGCTCTTTCTACTAATCACAGAAAGGTGCTCGGTGAATCTATTCTGGTGTTAATGCTAGTTTCCTATGAAAAATGTAGTGATTGTGTAAAGAACAATGGGTGCTTGAGCATACAGTAGTGTACATGTAGGTCTGCCATTGCTTGAATATTTGTTGAAACTTAATATATTTGTCCACAATTGCGTGACGGAGGACAATTAAAGAATTTACTGATCCGTGTTCTCTTTTTTGTGGTATTGACACTAGCACTATTTTCTTCTACAAGTAGAAGTTGAACTATGTTAGATCATTAGTTTCAGTTGTAACTAGTCGTTCGTTCCTTCATATCTTTTGCAATTTTCAGGATGGAGAAGTTAGATATAAAAAAGGCCAGCAGTCAAGCGAAATCTGTGGGCACCATAGTGGCAATTATAGGGGCATCCATCATGACACTATACAAAGGACCGAGAGTACTAGGATCAAATTTACCTTCTGATTCATCTCATCACGAGTTAGTACTTCCACAAGAATCAAACTGGATACTGGGAGGGCTTCTGATTACTACCACCTGCATCATGTCTTCTGGATGGAACATTCTTCAGGTAAACATACATATTAGAAAGCGATTCAAGATTGAGAAAATGAATTATTTGAAGTTAAAAATCAGCTTCACAATCTCCCAGAGTTGGCAGTGCATTTCATGTATGTAGGACTTATTTTAGTTAATGATGCTTCGTTTAAAACATGTCATAGTAGAAGATGGTTCAATCTGTTTTCAGTTCATAACAAAACATTTTCTCTCGAGCAACCTTTTGGTAGGCTCGATTCATTTTATACTTGATAAAATTTCACTTCTTTACTTACGCACCGTCTCAATTATTTTAGACACTAAACTGTGGCTGCTATATTGTTTCATAGGTATAAATAAGTTTATATCTATGAAACAATAAAGCACATCAGTCACATGCTCAATTCTATTCGTATTTACACAGACAGATACCGTGAAGAAATACCCCGAACACATGACAATAGTGTTTTTCACTTGCTTCTTTGGGAGTATTCAATGTGCAATTTTAACTCTGGCATTAGAAAGCAATCCAAAGACATGGATGGTGAAGCCTGGGATTGGGATGATAGCCATTGTTTTCTCGGTAAGAGATTTAATGCATTTTTCATTTTATGTTCTCTTCTTCTCCTTGTTCTTTTTTATATAGATAGATATATTATGTATGTGACTTATCGGTTACATATCTTAAACTCTAGGCGGTTTCTGGAAATGTCTTTCGTTACAACGTTTTGACATGGTGCTTGGATAAGAAAGGTCCTCTTTATGTAGCCATGTTCAAGCCCTTGGGAATGGTCATATCAGCAATCCTGGGGATCATATTCCTTGCAGATCCACTCCATTTAGGAAGGTAATATATAGACTACGCCATCCTTTTGCCCGTGCTTATACATCTTCAATCAACTAGCTTTGTTGTTCAAAAGTAGATTAATGCATATATTAAGTGCTTGTTCCTAAGAATTAACCTTGAACCCCCTGTCTGCTCTTTTCCCCTGTATTACACCCTCCATTTGAATATATTTGACTGGATACAACGTTTAGCAAGGAAAAAGAAAAAGGCTTTTGAAACGTGTGATTTTAAACATGTCATAACATATTCCTTCTAATTTTGAAGAGCCCATACCCAGCATTTTCATTTGTTCATTTCTAGCATTTTCTCACTTATCGGAAAAAGAAACAACATTCATGAAGTGAATTATTTGTTTGTATGTTGTGTGCAGTGTTATTGGAGCAGTTATTATATCTGCTGGATTTTATTCTGTTCTATGGGGGAAATCTAAGGAGATCAAGTCCATGCTTGAGGTTGACGACATTGTTTGTGTAATTGACTCAACAAATCAAACAAGCCCTCTATTGCACAAGTAAATTATAGCAAGAAAAGCATAAGATTAAGTAATGTTACAAGTAAATTATAGCAAGAAAAGTGGTTTACGCTTCTTCTGTTAGTAACCTCGCATTTTATGCGTTTTGCTTAACGCCCTACGCGAGAAGTTGGTAAGTTATACTCCCTCTGTTCCGATTTAGTTGTCAGGATAATTTGTTTGAGATACTTATGTTAGGTTAGAAATAAAGAAAAAGATGGGTTATTCATGAAAATAGTTTTTCATTTTCAAAGGAGAAGAGAAAAGTGGTCAATGGAGAAGGATGTAAAGTGAAATGTACATTCAGCTTTCACTTATGATTACGAGTGCAAGAAGTAATCCTTTTATAGGGGTGGAGAATTGGAGATATTCTTTATGGACTATGGTGTATTTTGTTGAAGTAGATGACTGATATCATGTTAAAGTATGTGATAATTTCATTTAAAAGCTTAAACTCTAATGTCAGAGAGAGAGCAGACTTTTATTATTTAATTATATTTTCAACATATTCTACCTGTCAATCATAATTGACAATGAGGTTGAGAATATTGTTGTAGATCTAAAACACAGATTTTATCTCTGCCAATTTAGATACTATATAGGAGACGTACATGACACATAATTCATGTTAAAGCAGGTAGAACTTAGATGTTCTAGGTTTGAATTTCATACCACACATTAACAAATTTACATAATTGTATTAAAAAAAAAACTGAGCCTAGACATGTCCCCGTTGATCAAGGAGCGAGGTTAATTAATCATGTTCGATCACGTTGAACGAGAACTCTTCCAACGAATTAACCTTATAGTTAAATAAACTTATATCATTATATTTCATAGCATAATCTTAACTTGAACCTAAGATTAAAGATGTCTATGAATATCGGTGCTACTTAATTAGTATTGTTTCAGATTTTAATCTAGCTCTTTTAATTCCTTGCAATTTTTTTCTTTGATAAAAGAAGCAGGTCAATTCCCCAATTTGTCAGGCACTCCCACTGTTTGTTTTTTTAAAGCATTATTGTAGTGGTGAAAGTATCAATAATTGAAGGGAAGCGCATAAATGGTCGAAATGTCAACAATCAATTAGTGTCACCATTCACTTTCCACAGTGTTACCATTCCACTTCAAACTTCTCTAGTCTTTTTTAGTTGAATGGGTGCCAATTATATCCGATAAGGTAGGGTAGAGTTGAGTAATAAGTACTTATTTCTGTTTAATTAAATGTTTCGTGTTTAAGTTTGACGGCATATGAAATTAATTTTGTTAAAAAATGTTTTAGTCTCATGTGAAATTTATCGACACAAATCTACATTTAATCGGGCCAATATTACTCCAAACTTCACTTGCTCTTTTGTCGTTTATTTGAAAGGAAACCAATTATTTAGAGTTAGTAGATTGCCCCTTTATCACACAAAAGCACAATATAATAGTAACTCATCCTTTTATCACTCCCACAAGCAACTCTCATCTCTCATGAGGACAACTACTACTTTGCGTGCCCATTCATCTAATGTTTTTTTTCATCTTTAATTACATCACAATTATATGCAGTTATGCACTAACTAATTCCCTTTCGGCAAAATGATATGTCATCAATTATTAAATTTCAACCAAATACGAGTAGATTTTTACATAAATAAGTAAGATAAATTCATCTGTGGTCTTGTCAAGCCTTGCACATCATTAAAATAATATTGACATGGAAGAAAAAGAAGGAGAATCAAGGATATAAAATCTCAAGACTTTGCGTGTAACTATATTTTAACAAGAATTTTAGACTCCGATAATAGTTGTAGATAAAATTAACAACATGAATATAATGAATCAATTCTTATTCCGCATTTTCCCATATCATCAACTAACATATATAAATCATGACTTCCTCAGACCAATCATAAATAGTTTACCACATTTAGTCATAAACGAAAGGTTTAAATATTTAGTCTTGGTCTAATTACAAAGGAGAAGGTTTGATTCGAAAAGAACTTTTGCAAGTTGAAAGTGCTGTCTGAATAGAAAATGAAAGAAGATACTTTTTGATGAATAGATGGTTAGAAATTAACAAATTTGCACAACCTCTACTCTAGATAAAATAAAAAACAGAAAATGTCATCTCCAATATGGGACCTTAGGAATAAAAAAAAGTGTAAAGATTTCAACTTTAATTTCCATATAAACTTAGCTTAAAAAACAGTTGCTTTAATTACAATATAAGCTTAGCTAAAAAAACAGTTGCTTTAATTCTGGTCCATTATATATAGTATTATTAAACACACACACACACTCGTATGATTAAATATCAGATTTTTTAGGTAGAGCTCATGTCCGCCACGCGTAGAAATTGATATTTGAGAAACACAAAAGTTGAAGTTTTTGAAGCAAAAATGGGAAGCAATAACAGAGAGACAACTTTTTACAAAGAAGTGCTACCATTTACTGCTATGGTGACTATGGAATGTATAAATGTTGGATTAAATACACTTTACAAAGCTGCTACTAACAAAGGCATGAGTAATCATGTCTTTGTTGTATATAGTTATGGTCTTGCTGCTCTTCTACTTCTTCCATCTCCTTTCTTCTCCAGCAGGTACATGCTCTGTTTTTTTTCTTCTTTCTATTGCATGTTTGTAAAATTTGATCAAGAATCTGATGGGGTTTGAAAATTTGGAATCATCTAATTGCAGATCAAGAATACTTCCACCTCTCAATTGCTCGATTCTTGCCAAAATCTTTCTTCTTGGAGTTATCGGGTACCAATTTGACTCTTTTTCTTCTTCTTTTTCACTCTCAATCTGTCAATATGCTAAAACCCCAAAAAAAGTTCTGGTTATTTTCGAGAAAATTAGGAATTTTGTTGATGAGAAGGACCCCACATCGACCTGAGAACACGATCTCTTATTAAGGTTTGGACAATCTTCATTCCTTTGAACTAGTTTGATATAGTATCAGAGTCAGATCCATTTGACCGGACCATGTGTACCCTTTGGGCTGACTTTTGGAGGGTTAGTTAGGTCAAAAGTCTAATTTGACATAATTCAATTGTTAAAGTTAGTGCTGAACCAATAAAGAGAGATCAAAAAGTCAACCTCAATAATTTGAGATTAAAGTACGAGTTGATTGATACTTCAATAGTAATTCTGTTTCAGATGTGGAAATTTACTAGGCTTGTGTCAATAAGAATTCTTGTAACGTTTTGTCCCTTTCTCTATTCTTTGCCAAAAAAAATCAACTTTTTTTTTTCATTTACTAACATAGATGGGACTGGGCATTTGCACCAATGACCTCTTTTGAGGGCACTACACAAATTTGTTCCACATTGATTCAGTAGGCTAAATTTGTTCGTGAAAAGGAAAATGCATCCACTTGCTTTTAAAGTCGAAATTTAGCGTTGGAGTGACAGAATATAAAGATTAACCTTAAAAAAAGGCCATACGGTGCAAATTATTCGGGGGTAAAGTGGAAATCCAACTCACACTAGTAACATTTTAGACTACACGCTTTGATGATCATTCATCGGTGTTTCATTCTAGTAAATTTCTACAAAATAGTCTAAGAACAAAATATAATTATGTTTTCTTGCTTTTTTATAATGTATATTATAGTGCATAATTGAAAGTGCAGGTGTACATCACAGATAATGGGGTATACAGGCATTATCTATGCCTCTCCTACGCTTGCCTCCGCCATCAGCAATCTCGTCCCTGCTTTTACTTTCGTCTTGGCTGTCATTTTCAGGTTCTCTTTAATAATCTCATGACCTAATTTCAGGTCATTTTCTTAATTTTGTTGTCCCCACTATAATGAAGCTAGATTGGTTTTTTCAATCTCCAATTTGTGTCAAGTTGTTGACATCTTTTGTCAGCATCCATCATTTTTTCCCAACCGATAAAAATAGTTGAAACAAAGGATAAACTTGACTAAGATTACTGATATCTAAGTTGTAGCATGTAGGCCATTTGATCCATTGTTTAAAAACAAAAAGTTGTAAGCCAAAGGTTGAAAAAAATATTGAACCATTTGCATAAATGACCCTTCGAGGCCACTATTATAATTGCAGCGATGTAATTAGCTCACTGGATTGAACTTGTCTGTAAAAGAAAAATTCATCCAACTCTACTTTTAAAGGGAAAAGCTTTCTCAATTCGACTAAATTCAATGAGTGACCTCAAAACAGGCCTACGGTTTAACTAATTCATTTTACGCTGATTTACAAAAATAAACACGTGTGGATTGTATTTAGATGTTTGGCCACTTTTCATAATTAGACCTGTGGTGTCAAGTTCAAAAGTGACTCTCTGGTTTTTATGTTTTAGAAGAAGCAGTCTGATGAGTGGAACTGTTAAACAGGATGGAGAAGATACACTTGAAAAGATCAACCACTCGAGCCAAAGTGTTGGGCACGGTGGTGTCCATAGCTGGAGCATTCGTAGTAACTCTCTATAAAGGCCCAAAAATATTAGTGCCTACCACGTCCACACCCAATTTACTACGTCAACCTCTCAGCTCATCTCAATCGAATTGGATGATTGGTGGCCTTTTCCTCACAATTGAATATTTTTTAGTCCCAATGTGGTATATAGTTCAGGTATGAATTTTTATTTTACTCGTACTCAATGTTTACAACAAGCAAAGTAATGCAAAATACGTGTCTTATATAGACTTCTCTTTCATTTTAACATAATTAAGCGATATGTATATTCTCACTTTGTTTTGTGACTCGTGATTAAATGTGCGGACAAGTATTTTCCAACACAGACTTGGTCCCTGAATAGAGAGTTCTTCTTTTTGTTTTTTTTATGACAGACATGGATTATGAAAGAGTATCCAGCAGAAGTGACGGTAGTTTTCTTCTACAACTTGACTGTTAGCATCCTAGCTGGTATTGTAGGATTTTTATCTGAACCTGACTCCAACAAATGGATAATTAAACCGGATATCGCACTGGCCTCCATCCTCTGCTCTGTAAGTGAAAATGAGAAATAAGTTTGATTTTTTCATATCCTTATACTATATATTTTGCTACGTCTGTTCATGTAAGAGGAAATGATATGTGTTGCATCACACAGGGAATATTGGGTTCATCCCTAAACAATACAATTCACACATGGGCTTTGCGCGTAAAAGGACCAGTGTATGTAGCAATGTTCAAACCACTGTCCATCGCGATTGCAGTTGCCATGGGAGTCATTCTCCTAGGAGATACTCTTTATTTGGGAAGGTACAAACTCAAGTGCCCAATTTTCTGCACTGGTAACACATTTATTTTCTTATACGAATTACGTATGTCATGATAATCTAATTGACTACTTTCTGCCTTGACAATCAGCATCCTTGGAGCAACGATAATTGCAATTGGATTCTATACGGTAATGTGGGGAAAGGCAAAAGAGACGCCTGAATATAATGATTCTAGTGATCTCGAGTCATCTCCAGATCAAAAGTTCCCGTTGTTACACAATTACAAAAATGAAGGCATCTCAAACAAGTGAACAATTAGTTTGAAGGCATAAAGGGATGTCACACAAAAGGCAGTAACTGCAAATCACGCCATGTTTTATGAACAAAATCGAGTATGGGGTTGTATAGGAAGAAACAATATGCTGCTATGGGAAATGAAGGCGCAGCAAATTGTTGGCATATATATATATATATCCATCCTTTGTTCTGTACAGCTATTCTGGAAAAAGACTTGTTTACTACTGATGACATTTTATCATTGGCTTCAAAGTACTGAAAGTCACAACACACAACAGAATCCTATTTTGGTATGTAAGTAACATGAAAAAAGAAGAAGAAAAGGAATAGGTAATTAAGGCCTTGCTAGTTGATGTCAGTTGAACAGGATTGTATCTCAATGGGTTCTAATGTAATTTATACTAAAAATGATTGGTAAACCTTGAGGGTCCTTTAAGCCACAGACGTGAAGTGAATAATATATCAAAAGACTCGAAATATTGAGATGAGTTCATATCTAAGTTTTGGAACTATTTATAAAAAATTTGAGTTGGTTGATATTGAAAATAAATCAAACTGCAATGTATAAATATTATATAAATGTATATACATCCTGATACATAGATGTTATACATACACGATTATGCACCATTGATATCATATCAATACATTATATATACATATGCAGGGGCGGATCCACATGGGTTTGTCAGGGTGCTCGAGCACCCATTAAGCTCGTATCAAATTATATATACTTATATGAAAATTACAACAGTATGATATAAAATAAAAGGCGAGCATCCAATAAACAAATGGCTTAGTTGGTGTGGTTGTTGTAAGTGGGTACTAGGTCATAGATGCTTTAATGCCCAGTTTCGATTCCCTTACGTGGCATTCTTTTTATTTTAAAATCATCTCTTTTCTTTGTTCCCTTTTCACAAATGGTTCTATTGGCAACTTTTCTTAAACAAAATTCCTTTTTCAAGATAATTTTTATTCTAATTTTTTTTATTGATTTTTTTCGCTATCTTATTTAAATATAATTATCTTTCTTAAGACAAGTGTTAAATTTATACCATTATATTTTATGATTGATAGCTTAAAAAGTAACTACAATCTTAAAATCTTAAATCGGTCACTGCTCATGTCTATTATGTAACTTAATCTCCCAAAAATATAAACATACACGATCTTCCATGTCTATTACAGTAACTTTTTCTTTCTCATCCGTCTAATTATAAAAAATGAAAGGGAAGGGAAAAAATAATTTGTTCTAGCACCTTTATTTTAGTTCTCCAATTCAAAAGCTCCTCCTTGCCTTTTTTGTAATTACTATGAATGTATATTGTTTCTCCTTCTTTTTTTCTTGAACCAATCCAAAGATTCCGATTGTCTGCTGCAAAAAAAAATAATGCCTATGTTGACGAATTTTAGCTCGCAATTACGCTCTTTGATTAATATAAGTTTATGTTAAAAATAGTGGGCACCATAGCCGTAAGATCCTGAATCCGCCATTGTACATGCATGTGATCATTTTATTGAAAAGAATTTGTTGCCCGTAACCCTAAAATCAAACTCACTTTTTAGTAACGTGCAGTTTTAATTGGCCCAAGTTTAAACTCATCCGTTTGTTTACTTGATCCATAGGCTTCACTCGAAACGACTCATCGAACTTTTACATAAATCGAGTCAAAAAAATGTAACCTGCAGATTGGAAACTAAGTAGATTTGGGGGAAAGATTAAGCTAATAATAAAAGAAAATATACCAATTTTCTCTTTATTTTTCCATAATCATAAAGCAATTTATTTTCTTTAAAAGAAAAAAATAGAGAGATTTGATAATGTTGGACAAGTTAAGTATGATATCTTGCTACTTTGATTGATTTTCCCGTTAGCGTTTCAGCGAAATTACATGAGTTTAAAAGATAATTTGATTTAGTATGAGATAAGTGTCAAAAATAAATCTAAATTATTTCCTTTTTTTATTTTCATATCTAAACTATTAAGAGCGTGAGTTTCATACTTAAATATTTTTCAACTTTAATTTTAATTTTTTTTTAAAAAGAATCAAATCTAATTGTATTTGTATAAAAGCTTTATCAAAAAAACTCGAGGTTAAAGGTAGTGCAAATTATTAACAATATTTTACCCTCTTATACAATTTTAATCAAGTAAATATCATTGTCGCCGCCACTCAAATTTTGATGTGTTACCTAAAGAATAGGATAATTTAAAATATATTTTTTAATTACATCAATTAAGATTTGAATTATTTTATTGAAGTAAAATGGAACATTCAAAGTCTTCTAAAGCAATTTCTAGAAAGAAACGTGTTAGACCGAACCGCCACTTAAAAGCTGACACGTGTGGGTATGTTTGGTAGTGAGGAGAACTTTTTTTCAATTTTCCTGTATTTGACTTATTTGAAATGTTTGGAAAATAGAAAAAAAAAACTCTAAAAATGAGGGAAAATGACTTTCAATTAAAAATATAATTAAATAATAATTTTATTTTTTTTAATAACTTAAATTTTTAAATGATATAATCATATATACTTCAATATGATTTAGAGCAGGCAAAAATCCTAAAATTATATTTCACCGTAAAATTTAAATATAAAATTTCTAATCGAAATCACATTCATCCTACATATGTCATTAGATAATTTTACCGAAAACCATCTATTTAATCACATCTACTGAACCAATCATCTAAAAACTTATTAAATTGCAAATCTGGATCGGAGCTAAAGACAAAGTGAATTTCAATTAGTATATTCGTCATACATGATATAAAAATGATATCTCAGCTCTTTCTTTTTGACTCATACATTGTCTTATATACGTGCACACCATATATACATTTTTTTTTTCTTTCAAAATTTTGCAAGATCTTATCATTTAGCTGGCGGCTAAAATTAGAAAATAATTGTCAAAACCATCCAACATGCTACTATTATTTATTCCCAATTGGGATAAATTATCTTAGTGCATGCACGTCTTCTGCTACTATTATTACTTATGTGTTTGTTATATATATAGAGAGAGGGGACGTTACCTCCATATATACTCGTAAATCATATTACAAGTGATATTGATTTCTAGTATAAACAATGTCTTTTGTTATGCTCAAGAATCTCTTGCTATCCCCTCTCCGTAAATTCATCCACAAAGATTTCCATGAGATTTTCGAGAAAATGACCCTCATCGATAAATTATTTTTTCTGGTAAAGAAGAGTTCGACCGAATATTTTATTTTATGTCCTAATTTTTTTTAGTTTATTGTGTACGTAGTAGCTAATAGTGTGAGATGCATGCAGATTGTTCATTTAATTGATAAGTATAACTTTTGGCACCGGCTACCGGTGTTCTTTGGGCTACTTTATCTTGGAGCACGGCGGACTCTTCACCAGCAATATAATTTGATCAACGTCGGTAGAACACCTACCGGCGTTCGATCAAATCCGGCAGATTACCCTTATAGAACTGCTGATGGAAAATTCAATGACCCTTTTAATGAAGGAGCAGGCAGTCAATTTTCTTTCTTTGGTAGGAATATGATGCCTGTTGATCAGGATAGTAAGGTATATAATTTCATAACTCAACCGCAAAAATTAGCTCATAAGTCCATAATTTCCTTTTTTCATATTTTCTTAAATTAAAAAGAATAAAATGATATTTATGCAGTTAAAGAAGCCAGATCCAATGGTAGTAGCAACGAAGCTGCTAGCACGAAAAAAATTCATAGACACAGGAAAACAATTTAACATGATAGCTGCCTCTTGGATACAATTTATGGTTCATGATTGGATCGATCATTTGGAAGACACTCAGCAGGTCAGTTAGCCTATTTTTTATTTAGGAGTCCGGAGCCTAAAGGGCAAAAAAAATTGTCAAAAATTCTAAAAGGGCACATCACTTTTTTTTCTAACCAAAAGGGCAAAATCGCTATTGACGCAGCGATTTCGTCTAAAAACTTTTTTTCTTTTTTTTTTTATTAAAAATGGCTGCCACAGCAGCGATTTTTTTTTAAAAAAATCTTTTTCTTTTATTAAAAATCGCTGTGATTTTGTAATTTTATTTTATTTTTTTTAATTAAAAATCGCTACTTTTTTCTTTAAAAAAACTAAAACGGCAGATAAAAAAAACAAAAGGGCTTTTGACAAAACAAAAATAAAAATCGCTGCTTATTTTCTAAAAAAAAAAAAAAACTTTTTTTCTAGCAGCGATTTTGGTTAAGAATTTTAAAAAAAAGGTTTGTTTTTTAATTTAATATTCTTTTATTATTATTTATGATATATAATTCAATTTTTCTCAT